>OMLB01000943.1:44694-93477 GCA_900302555.1 Myripristis jacobus
AATGGTCTGCTAAGCTGACTCTGCAGCCCGGCACCATCAGGAGAAGGGGAACCCTTTAGCAGCCACAGTGTCGTGTGGCTAAGACGCTGGTAAAGTAGGTCTCCTTGTGTCAATCCAATCAAAGCAGTAATCTGTCCTCGAACTCAGACAGGATCTTGATGGCCTGCAATCAGGCCACGGCTATAGCATGTACAGACAATGACCTTTAACTGTAGCTGCCCTCTCGACCAATAATGGAAAACATCCAGCAAGGTAAAATAGTGGCATTACTGGATGAAATACAAGGTAAAATACAGCTACAATATATAAAAGATCTGAGATGACTGAAAACCTTTTTTCCCCACAATAGTTACCACAACAGAAAATTTTAACTTCTAACATTCTGCCACAACAGCAATATAGTCTTCCAGATTAAATATCTATTTACAAACCTCTTCTCATTTGTTTTTCTGGAATAAATGAACCCTTGTAATGAGAGTCACCTCTAATAAAGAGGTAGCCCAGAGGCTCATCTCCTGCACCCAGAAGCCTATAGATAATAGCCTAAAGCAGATCACAGTGGCAAAGCTTTATTGTTCATGTGACAACTGTCCTCAGCAGCATTGAAAGTACTTACGATCCCAGCTCCTCCATGAAGTCAAAAATCTCCTGTATGTTCTCGGTGTCCTTTTTCCACACATAGTCGGCCTCTTTACGACCCATGTCTGCAGAAGCTTCAACAGGGATTTCTGTCACAGGCAGGAGAAGAGCACAGAAGAGTGGATGTCACTTAACACCTGTGTGAGACCTCCCTTACAGTGCATATGTTTGCATATGCATCTGCAAAAAAAAAAGCAATAATCTTCTCGTAGCAGCCAGACTGCCTCATCATCAAAAACATTAACACATTGTCCTTCTGGATTATAGAATTTCCCAGAGTCATGAGAAAGCAGGCATGTAGGGTGGTCAGACTGCTGCGCTGCTCTGTCTGCTGGATGAGACGGACATAAGACTGTCTGGCAGACATTTAATCCCTAATATAAGTAACACACATTAAGCTATAGAGCCGCAGCAGACATGATCCATACATTAAAGCTACATATAATCCGTCTGACCCAGTGCTGTCTGTGAGAAGGTTGACCAATAACACCTTGATTGATCAGTCAAATAAGGAGAAAACTCAGGAGCATGTCATGTCATTCTTCTTCTATATTATTAAAAAATTAGCCTGCATGATTAAAAATAGAGTGAGTCATCAAAACCAACATCGAAATGTGTGTTTTGAACATGAAAACAGCTTTTCTCAGACCTCTTCTAATCATGCAGCCATCCAGTGCTGAAGGCAGACAAAATATTGAAACAATGAAACATACTTAATTTTGCTCTCATGACCCTAAAATAATCCAAAGAGATTTGAAAGTGGGCAAGATGACTTAACCAACCGGCCCGAAGGGATTAGAGGTCTACACTTACGGTGATCAGGCGGCCCCTGCTTAGTTTCTTGCCCTCTTTTCTCTTATATAAGGGATTAGTGACTCTTGATCTGGAGACCTGACCTTGGAGTAGGCACCCCAGGTGACATGAGGGGATGCTGAAATAATGCTTTAAAATAGCCGACTATGAACTCCAAATTCCGATTTACAGCGCAAGACTCACCATCAGACAAAGCACCTGTTGAACATATATTGTGCAGGAAATTATGAAAATTGTGACGAATCACTCTTTGGTAGAAATCTGTGATGAGCAGATGAGTAAAACTTTGAAAGGTCCAAGTCAGTTTCGGACCAATTCTTCCTCTCATTTTCCTCTCTTTGTCTGTTCGAGGTCCGGCCCGTCCACATTCACAGAAATGTTGCGGCAAAAGGAGTCTGGAGGCTATAGCGCACTTAGACCCGATCCTAAACCGAGATTAACACAGCACCTCGCGAAACTGATTCTTTAGATAGGCCAAGCATCCGCACCGAAAAGCTGTTGGAGAAGATGCCTTTACATTACAGCGGATGACACGATCTGCCGGTGGGGGTCTGTCCTGGTTCCCTCGCAGCCCCACACTGAGGCTGGCTGCTTTTAAAGGGTCTTACACCTTTTACTGCCCTGTTTCTCTACCCGCAGTGAGGCTCTCTCCACCCGCGTCAATGCAATACTGTTACTTAGCATCCCAGGGCAGAACACAGGAGTCAGCAGCGCATCACAGGTGCACAGGAGTACTATACATCAGCTGCATGTGACAGCAGGCTCTCATCAACAGGAGCGCAGGCTGGATATTTTGCACCAGGGAGTCACTGAGCTCATATTCCACTTGCAGAGTGTGTGCTATTGTTTTTTCTTTCTTTTTAGGCAGCATTCCTCCCGCTGTCCTACATTGACTCTGCAGTTCTTAGCCCTACCTGAAAGCTTGTAGCAAGTCAAGCCACACACTAGAGGCAAGGACACTGGTGAACAGTGAACGTCCTCCAGCCTCTGCTCTCTAATCTGATGCCATCAGTGAAACCAAGTTAGCTGCAGCATCCGCGGGAAAAACACACTATGCGGCATGACTGAATCATCAGATGTGCCTTTGCAATCCAGCTGCAAACCACAAATAAACAAAATGAAATCCAAGCAGGTTTGAATTTAGACATAAAATGACTCTTAAGGGCGCTGAATGTTGACGCGGAGCACTGAAACTACCCAAATTACGCGCAGAATACAAATTAGGCAACCCATTGTGCCACGGTGGCCCTACCTGGTTTTAGCTGCATGATGTGTCTGTGAGAAGCAGTGGTGGGCTACAAGTTTCTACAGAGAAAGGCGAAGGACGGAAGGCACCACAGATCCAACTTCATGAACAGGATGAGAGGAGAGGAGGTTGTATTCCCCAGCAGATTTGGTTCAGACTTACCTGGAGACTGTGCGCTGTAACAGCTCTTCTCCGACTCGCCTGCCAAAAGCTCGCCAAGGTCTGGACAGATTACTTTGTCGGGCACCTCGGAAATAACTGTTGTCAAGTCGGAGATTACATCCATGGAGAAGGCCGAGGGGAGGGGCCACAAATCTCACAGGTGCCCATTGAGAGTCTCTGCTGGCAGTCTGGCTGCAGCATCACACTGATTTCATTTTTTTTCCTCCCACAACTGCGGGTTTTATAGAACACAGTGCGCATCACGCGGGAAGGGCGAAGTTATTTGAAAAGTGATTGATTTGTTCAAAGTGAGAGAGAGAGAGAGAGAGAGAGAGAGAGAGAGAGAGAGAGATCCGTGCCTCCTCAAAAGTGATATTCCAATCCATGTGTCACTCGCTGCCAGTATCAAACAGTCAAACATGTTTTCCATCCTTTGGAAATGCTCTTTCGGCACTGAGTGTGTTGTATTACACTGCATCTTTCTCTTCCTAGAATAGGCAGGCCTACAAGAGGCTTTACTCATTATAACTGGCATTAATAGACATTAATAGTATCAATCTGTATCAGGGGCTCATCATTTCACCTGTTATACCTTGGAGCTATTCATATAAAGGCAAGCCATGCTGATAATTCTTTTATGGCATTCACTGCACGTTTTCCACTGCATTTTATGTAAAAAACAAACAAAAAAACAACAACAAAAAAAACAAAAAAACAAAAAAACAGAGAACATGAAGTGTTGTGTTATGCTTTCAAAATACATACAGTGTATGTAATTAATTGTACAAAATTCTGCAACAGCAATGCATGCATGACTGTTTGCATGACAACTGAACGCATGCTGCAGGAGTCACAGGTTTGATCAAGTCTGGGATTGTCCTGCAGGACCACTGTGGTCAGAGAGGCTCAGCTGCAGCCCGTACCTGTGTTAAGCATGTGCACTGAATGCAGAGCAAGAATATCAGTAGCCTGACTGGATCATGATGTTGTCATGGATACTGGTTCAAGAGGCTATCATGGTCATCTTCCAATTCAGATGATTTCCAGAGACAGAATGAGTTGAAGTCCTTTCCAATGAGGAGAGAGAGCATCACACCCACTGGAAACAGCTACAACAATGACAGTGTCAAAATGTGAGCTAACAAATAGTGATGGAAACAAATGAACAGATGAACAAATGAACAACGAAACGATGAACTGCACAAGAGAAGCACAATTACATTTAGCTCAGTGTTTGAACAGCCCCATAAAGAGCTGTAAGGGCCATTTGGCTAGATGGCTGTGCTGTTTTTAGAAGCTGCATGTATGATTCACCAAATATATTGGAAAATTGTGCAAAATACGACAAATTCAGTGATATAACAGACACAAAACTGCTGCTTCCTCTAGCCCTACAACTCTATTTAGGAGGATCTACCAACACTGGGTAAACAGCTGCATGGACATTATTAACTAAAGATCCACATTCAGTCCCTCAGACTAAGAAACAGTGACCTGAGGTGCACAGTTTGATGATTTCAGTCATATACGCCTTCAGTCAGGATTCAGACCTTTTCACCACAGACACGAATCGTCTCAAGGTTTGCAATGCGTTGAATAGCATCACTTCCATTCATGCACTACTTAACCCTAAGTATAAGCATTTGGCACAGTGGTTCAACAGAGTGGATAGGCTATCTTCTAAGAATAGCTTATGTGGCCTGGAGAGATTTCTTACAGCACTGCACATTAACTTCAACAATGTTTCTCCAAGGCAGAAGTAATCTCACTGGGTAAGTCAAACCTCAGTGGGTGGAGCCAATAAAACAGTTGTTCAAGTGGGGTAGTTAAAAAAAAATACTAAGAGAGGAGGAAGTAGCTCATATTCCAAAATATATCACTCTAGATGACCTTTGAAAGTCAAATTATTCATAATGTCCCACATACATCATAGATAGATAGATAGATAGATAGATAGATATTTATTGTCATTGTATGTAAAAACACAACAAAATTTCGTCTGCAGCACCAAAAATCTGCATAAAAAGGGCATAAATAAGGGTTAAAATAATGTACGGATATATTGCACAATAATAAATAAATAAATATTGCTCAGGTGAATTGCACTTGTCCATCTGGTTGTATTGCACTTGTGCTGTTCATCAGATGAGTGTATGTATGTGTGTTTTATGAGAATGGAGGTCACGAAGGTTCATCATCATGAATGAAAAAAGAAAGAACGACTGCCATTTGTGTATGTATATCTATCTATCACTTATATTTTATGTCTATATATGTACACATAAATATGATTTTTTCTCATGTATTTTGATCATAATTCCCTCTTTACCATTCAAGGTTGGCAGTCATCTAACTTGCCCTCTGTGAGAATGTGATCCTGAGCTCCGCCCACTGAGCTTAAAGTAAATCAATGAGATTATATGCACCTTCAGAGCAGCCCTGCCTATACAGCCTGCTCTCTCATATGGGGCCAGCCATGTAAAGCTCTGTCTGGCTGCGTCAGGGAAGCTGAGGAAGACACTTAACCTCCCACTGCTCCAGCTGCTCTGTGGCCAACAACACAGGACTCGTGGACCGGTGGCTCCCAGGCATGTGTGTGACTGTGTAACAGGGCACTCCAATGCTTAGTTGACTTTCCTTGGCTGATTAAACTTCCCTTTGCGCTGGTTAATGGATTAAATGATGACGTGCAGCTGCCAGTGATATATGGTCAAAGGTAAACTGCATGTAGTGTTTTGATGCAACTGTCAGAAAACTCATCTATAAGTTGTTATAACTTCAGACGCCATTCCCTCTGTAGTGCCTGCAGACCTTATGATGTTGTTTGTACTGATCTCCATAGTCAGGAAATATGATGTGTGCACCGCCAGACAAAGCACCAGTTTGTTTTTCTGATATCGACTGGAGGCAGAGCTCATAAATTCTCAAAGACTATGCTCTAAGCAGCTTGTATTCCTGACCTAGAAATACATGAACAAAGTTGTATACATTAAAGAGAACATAAAGGAGTCTGATCACTACTATTACATTTGATTTAGTTTCGTTAGATTGGTTTTCAGGTGAAACTTGCTCATCAGGTAACAGCTCTGGAAGTCTGTAGGCTACTTTTAACCTCTGGCAGTCCCTCACTGTCCTCCTCTCTACACAATACTGGATGTTTACGCATTTTGAAGATAAATAGGAGCTACTATACTATATAAATTAGCATTGCTTTATTTGTGAGTCTTATTTTCAAATGGCAAAGATATAACTAACTTGTTTTGAGAATTATAGAACAGAATGAATTGGTGTACATATTTGGTGCGACAGTTGTTGTAACAGACCATTTTCATTCAGCAGCCACTTTGACATGAAATGGCAGGGAAACACAGGAGTTACTAGTGACATAAATGCAGGTTTTGTTCCATTTAAGTGTAGCTGAGCGTTTCCAGGGAGCCTCCAGCCTTTCCCTAACGTTAGCCGTAACCAGCTTAACCCTATTCTTAACCAGTAAGCCAAAATGACTACCCAAAACATGAAGAATCCCCTCTCTTTGCTGGGCTTTCAGTTGTCACCCTGGTTGCACAGAAGAGGATTAGTTCCACATGTGAAAAGTTTATTTGGGGTTCCTACAATCTCAGAAATCTTGACTTGATTCTCAGAATACTGACTTCATTGAGTTCGGATTATTTTCAGAACGCCGTGGTAAATCTCAGAACTCGCTATACATTTTCTCTTTTGGCTTTAATCATCTTCCATACAGAGCTGTGCAGCCCTCTAACAGGAACAACAACAACGTAATCTATCAACACCACCATCTGCTCTCAAGACAGCGGTGGCCACATCAGTGGTCAGTGGGATTAAATCGAGGCAGGACTTGAGAGCGAGTTAAGACACTTCCTGCTGGCACTGAGAAAGTGTGACATCACTGTTTTAGAAAAGTTTAAGCCGCAAACTGAATCTCTTTAGCTTTTTGCATAACTGGTGCACTCAAATAGGCTACTGGAATGGGTGCACTGCACAATGTGGCACACTAAATCTATACATAACAAGGACTTTAAGTGCATCTTATTTCATTTCATAATAGTTTAGCCATAATTCTGCAAAGTCAAGGTTAGGTTTAATTTCACTCAGACTTTCGATCTGGAAAAATAATTTACTGATGTGTGGCTCCCAGTTTACAGGAAACCGGTTTGTGTCGTCATCTCAGATGCCAAATCATCTCATGCTTGAAAAGGGGATTAAGATGAAGGGATGACAAAAAGTATTCCATTTTGATCAGGTCAGCATCTTTTAACAAGATCTGCATTGTGAGGCTGCATTAACACATGTGCATGCGTGACTTCTCAATGCCATCTGCTGGGAACTCCTAAGGATTTGAAACCTCTGGAGCTTTTCTAAAGTCTGGTGGAGACAGGGGCTCCAGTTGATGATATGCTCCTACTCTTGATTGAAAAAGTAGGACCACATTTGCATCACTTTGAGATGTTTGATTACTACGGGCCCAGGTAAAAAGGAACTGCCCTCTATAAGCTGGTTTATGAAGAAAAAAAAAAGAGGAAGAGACATTATGTTATGAACATTGAATCTACAAATTTTGGCCTGCAAACACAATGAGGATTCAGACACGTTGAATGAAACTAAACCAGAGAGGAGAGATTCACATGTAAATAAAGTGTTATTATGCAAGTTGTTTTAATTTAATTGTTGCGGAGGTTAAAATTACTTGAAATGAATGACCGATGGGGCACCTAAACAAAACAGTTGTCATATAAAGCAATTAACTTGTGGACCAAAAAGACTGGCAAACCTTTTTTTTTTTTGTCTTTTCCTTTGTGAAAACTAGATTATTATACCATGAATATATTCAGAGGCAGGTGGGCAGTCCTGCAACAATTATCTAATTATTCGCCTTTACACTCCAGTTTTGAATACCCAGAAATAGCGCTCAGGGCTCCACAGGCTTCCTCCATGAGATCAAAAGGTCTGATAAATATTTACAGTTAGTCAGCAAAAGCACATTTGCAAAACAGGGGTTAAAACAATAACCAGACACTCGTTTTCTATTTGGCTGCTTGTTGGTGCTCCCATATGCAACCTTATTGAAGGACTGTTTTCCAAAATACTGTTTTCTATATATAGAGGAAAAAGTTCTAATGTGCAAATTTGAGGAATCAAACTCTAAAAGGATCTACCTTTTCTGCTTTAAAAAGGATCTGTCTTAAATTAGTTATGCTGTCAACTGTTGGTATATTTTTTCCCGAAAATGTGGATATGTGAATAAAACTTGTGCCCTGACAGTGTAGTGCAGTTATTGATTTTCTTCCTCAGCTACAGACAAGTTGGATTCAGCAGCTGCGGCCACAGTAGATAAGACGTCTCACAACCTGTCCTGACAGAGCGAGTGAATCAGAGGCTGCCGCTCTCCATGTGACTGGTCTTATTTAGCTCCTCTAGACACACTCACATAAAGTCTTTTAAGTATTCCATTTGCAACAGAGGATGCATGTTTTATTGTTTTAAAATAATGGTATAGTTATGTTGCTAAGCAGTACCTGATTCTCTAAGGTTAGGTGTTATTTTGATACCTTCAAGCTAGTCAAAATTAGGAGTTTGGCTTCAAACAATGAAAACCCCCAACTCCTTTTGAAGGATATAAAGTGAAGATGGTGGATGTCCAGTGTCTTTTTAATAATTGATCATAAATTTATATGCATGCATATTAATATACAGGTTCTCTGTTGAAACACTGGGCAAGTGATGTTTGAAGGCATTTTTCCAGTGCACTCCACAATCTCTTACCGAGTCTAACCAACTTCACTGCACGATCCAGAGGGAAAGTATGCAGCCTAGAGGTCACTACTATGAATTGCAGGGGAAACAATAACCATTACATAACATGGCTCAAGGTTATGGCAGTGTGTCAAACGACGTACAAAGCCACAGATGTGTGACAACTGCTTTCAAATACAAAAGCAGGTGTGTAAACACCCGAGGAGAAAATGCAAAGTTGCAAATTTGGTTTTCCAGTGAAGACCTTGATGTATCTCAACATCCCCAAAAAAAAAAAAAAAAATTATCAAAGTGCATGATCTTTATTTGATATAACGTGATGTGCTGTCCAGGTGCGACAAAACGGCAGCATTAGAACAAAGAATACATAAGGCTTGCTCTCACTAAAACTGGTCGTCTTCATCTTGGACTGGCTATATTGCTAAGACATGGAGAGGCAAATCTGTAGATGATAGATGCTGGCTTTTACATATAAATGAACTCATCCCTTAAGTTTATTTTTCAACTATACCCAGAAACCCCCTGTGCTCCTGTAGCACACCCGACAGCACACTACCGAAGGCCATCAGTGAAAATCCTAAGTCTAATCTTAGAGGACTGAACCATCAACTCCTGAGATCAACCATCAAACATGCAATGCAAAAAGCACATGGTGAATGGTAGGAAGAGTTAATATAATGATAGAATGAATAATAAAAATAAAAAATCATAAATACTGATAATTTGAATTTGACTAATCTTATATACTTTAATCACCTGTTATATTTTCTTTTAACACCAAATAATTTCTAGAATTTATGCAGTATACAAATACCAAACATAGAACTGTGATATGTACATTATGTTTGTTTTTTTGTTTTTTTTTGTGAACAGTAGCACTTGGTCATGGTGGCACAAGTGAAATCAACATGAACGTCAAAACTATTTTCAGAAACGCCTCCTGTCCTGTGTTTTCAACCTACACCTCTGAGGCAAAAAAGCCACCTTCTGCAGTTCCACAGTGGGTTTCAGTTTTATTCAGCTGTGTCTCGCCTTTGCACTTGAGTCATATGTTACTGAGACTAAACCAGGCCAAGTCCCCGGCCTTTAATGATTAGCTGTTGTGCAGTGGGTGTTTGGTAGTGCAGCAAACAGCGGGAGTCTTTTCCGAATGTGGGCTGCTGCTGGAAATCCACACTACCATGGCAGGAAGGGCTTAGCTGGAGAGTTGTTTGGACGCATCAACTCAAAGTCTCAGATCCCCAGGCTTATGTCTCCCTCTAGGGGGCGGACCGCAACTGATTCTCATTCAAACACTGGCTCTCACGCCTTGAAGCACTTTATCCCATGCGCTTAGGGAGCGCTGATGGTGGGATGCCCTCCACAATGATGCCGTATATCATCTTTGGCTTTGCAAAACTTCAGGTTCCAAGTCTGAAAGCAGCAAGTCTCACACACGCTAGATGCGAGCACAGTGTCTAAATGCAGGTTCATGTATGCATCTGTCTGTGGAAGCCCTACGCCCAGTGAACCTGAGCTCCTGCCTTGGAGTGCCTCTTAGCCTCCATGATGGAGAAGGCTTCCTGCTCCTCGCTCATCTCCTTCAGCCTCTTCTCCTCAAGAAACGACACCAGGGAATCCCTCATGTCCACTACATCAATCATTTGTTGAAGGACTCGATCTTCCTCTGCCTGCTGCTCTGTTGTCTTCTCTGTGGCAAAGAGACCAACAAAAACACTTGAAACTGGAAATGAAATGACCAACACTTCACAGCAAATCCAACAAAGACAAACCTAAAATACTGACATATATGTTCGGTAAGCTGGGTGAGTGTTGGCTTATCTGGTAAAATTTTCCAACACTTGTGGTACCAAAGGGAGGGGAAAGGTCTAAATCTTTTAGATAACCTGAGGGGTAATAAAAAATTAAGAATCTCAGGAAATCAGAAATGGGTGCAGGGCAACAGCCATTTGATGTATATTATATGCCTCTGTAGCTCTAATCTTACAGCTTGTAATACATCAATTGTATACAGGATGTGGCATTACAGAGACATAGGAAACTAAAGCAACCTTTGTTCACCGTACATTCCGTAATAGGCTGACTGGCCTTGGCCGGGCAACAAAGCTGACAAAACAAAGTTGTTCACTCTCTTGATGCATTACAATCAATAAACCTCTTAAAGCACGCTCATCAGAGGCCTGCTCCTTCATTCTGTGCCTTCCAAACTTCAAGAATCCCAAAGATTGAGTATGCAAATGCATGCATGAGCATGCACACGAATGCAATAAATCAGTGTACACACCACTCAGTTCCATATGTCTCCTGAGCTCCATTTCCAGCATGCTTTGCTTGTCTTCAAGCTCCAGCTGCCGAGACCTGAGAGGTTTCAAAAAAACAAACAGCAACTGATTCACATCAGGATAAACCAGCAATAAACCAACATTTCAATCAGGATTTCAATCTCCGTGAGAACCTCATTGAGTCTCTAAGAGCAATCAAAGCAAAAAAAAATCATCCTGTTGTAGCTGCAGGTCATCACAAGGCAATATGACAGATATAAGAGTCTGAGTGTAAAGAGGACCAGCTGCTGCCATGGTGAGAAGAAACAGTAACTGCAGTGTTATGAGTGGGAGGTCTGCTGTTCTGGGCTGTCTGGCTACTGTGTCATTTTTACTCTGCACAAAAACTGTGTTGTACTCCCCGTATGACTTCACAGCTGTGCACTGTTCCTCTGTTTTTGTTTGTGTGCCTGCCACCCCCACCCATAAAAAAGGTGTAAACTTACGCGACCATGAGGTCTGACTCCTCGGAAACCAAAGCGTTCTTCTGGTGGACGAGTTCGATCCAATGCTCGATCATCTCAGGAGAACCTCCGCTGCCTGGGGGAGGACAAACACAGCGTGTTTGGATGTGAGAGTGTGTGTGTGTAAAGTAAAACAGAGAGGGAGAGGGATAGGGGATTCAGGGAATGGAATCTCCCCAGACAGAGATGGGGAGCAAAATGTGTGTGCAAAATGAGTGTGTGTGTGTGTGTGTGTGTGTGTGTGTGTGTGTGTGTGTGTGTGTGTGTGTGTGTAAGTGAATGTGTCTGTCCGAAGATAAATTGGGAGCCCTCAAGCTAATACACACTAAAGTTTCTCTGGGATTTCAGTTTCATTCAGCAGTTCAACAAAACTCATTTTTTTCATATTTAACACTGGCATTATACAAACATGTATTCAGCATTTTTGTAAAGTCATTAAGCCACCTAAAGTTGTTTGTTCAGATCGTTTAAGCTCAAATTGATCATCAAGAAGCAAAAGCCTACTTTGAGTTCTTACCTGCCTCTCCTCTGAGAGCTTGCTCCAACACCACACCTTTGTCCTCCAGCTCCTTGAAGGTCACCTCAATCTCCTCCAGTCTCCTCTGGATAGACTGTGGGTGCCAGCAAAAAGGATTAGTCAGTATGCTAATTTAGGACACAGGTTGATGAATATATCCAACATCAAACACAGCTTATCTGAGATCAGAGGACTTTGGACTAGGGATGGGTGATATGGACAAAATCAAATGTCATATCTTTGACTGAATGTCTTGATATTGTTGGTATGGATATTGGTGCTTTCATGAAATATTTACCCAAAAAGATTTTTGATAAACAATCATTTGTAATGTGGATATGACGACCAAGCAGGTAGAGGCAAATAATAAAACAGCTAGAAAAGCCTAATGAGAATCATGATATTTCCAGATAAATCACAGATAATATCTCATCTAAAAATCAATATATAACTAAGTTGTACTTTGCAGACATAGCTGAGAACCTTAAACTGACATGAAGCAGGTTTCTTTAGCCTGGAGGCACCTACATTCATAACGAGCTTTGGGTGAATTTAGAGAAACTACTAGAAAAACAAGGCCTGCATGAGTTTTGCAGCACTGAGAAAAGGATGCTGACCTGGGCGTGGCGGAAGCGCTGCAGTTCGCTCATCTTGGCTCGCCGCTCCAGTGTCCTCATTTTCATCAACTCCAACTTTTCCGCCTCAACAGGGTCAGAGGGCACTGTCTGAAACTGGAGGCAGAGTCTTTACTGTGGATGTATTTTCGGTAAAACACAGCCTTAGAACATTATAATGGCAGATGAAAACACAAGCACCATTTCTCTCCTTACTTTCTCATCAAATAAATCAATGTCGTCTCGCCCGAACATCTCATCTTCGTCGTCGTCGTCGTCGTCTCCGTCCACACCATCTTCTAAGGTGCTGTGAGCATGCCTGAATGTTGTTTCTAGGTGAGACAAGAGGTTTTTAAAAATGGTGAGAAGGCAAGTTTACACAGCATCCAACAAGAACATATCCTTTCGACAGTCTGTCCGCTCCCATCATGTCACTTTTCATCCAAGATAAAAGAGGAAGAGGGGCTTCAACTTACCCACCCTCCCCGGGTGATTATTGAGGACACTGAGGCGGTGGTCTCTGCTGAGCCTCGGGGAAGACAGATTCCAGGGTGAAAACTTGGACCGAACCCTGGTCTGCCCACCCGGCTCCTCTTTCCTCTTGAAGCATCGTCGGTTCCTCTTCTCCCGGATGTGTCCCGCTGTACTCCCACTCCAGTAGCCTTCTTCTTCCTGCCCGTCTTGGCCTGCTGGCTTCGGAGGGCTTGGCCCCCCTGCTGTGGCTGAGGAAGACGAGCAGGAGGAGGATCCGCCGGGGGTTTCAGAGTCAGAGTCTAGGCTGAGGCTCTGGAGATTGACGAGTTGGCTTTTCTCCTCATCCGTTAGCTGGAGCTTACGCAGTGACTGCTTAGGACGGGAGTCTGACGCTCCTTTGAGGTTCCCATTCTTTTGCCTCGGGCTCGGAGGTGAATGCTTCTCAGGAGGCGGTGAGGGGTTAACAAGGTGGATTCGGCGAGGTTTGGGTACAGGAGGAGAGGGTTGAGGACTGGGTGTGGTCTGCCGGGAGAGGCGGGGCTTTGGCACAGGGTGGGACACGGACTCTGAGGGAGGATCTTCTCCTGTCTCCTCTTCAGTAGGCGCTACAAGTTCAGACGCAGGATCTGTAATTATATCTGATGGATGTGACTCATAGGATTCTTCTTTGGATTCAAGCCTCTGGTGATCTTCTTCTCCTTCAGGTTGATGTGGCTGCGTGTGTCTAGGGGGACCACAGTCCAAAGTGTGCTCGTACTCGCTGTCTGAGGGAGACGGTGTATGATCATCACTAGAAAGTTCGTTATCTTCATTTGACCCTTTGTGATTAGTTCTGTTATCCTAAAAAGACAAAAAAAATATGGGAAATAAAAAACCTCTTCTCAGTGGATACAAATTGGTCCACAGACCATGTACACAATGAATCTCAGTAGCTGTGCTTAATTGCTGCGGGCAAGTCAGCCTTGCAGGAGCACAACGTTGGCCCAGGCACCAGCAGGGCGATATGTCATGCAACAGAAGATTGTGTAACACTGCATTATGAACACAAGTATTCGGCTGTCAACACACACGGAGCCTTGAGTCATCAACAGCAGGTAGCAGAGTGGTTTACATCTGCTCAGTGACCCACCTTACAAACGGATATTTCAGCCCCGCTCTCCAGCTCCAGATCTTCCGAGTGCTGCTCACAGTAGAACCTCCCTGAGGAAACATCACAGAGAAAACAATAAAGGGAAATGAAAGTTTAAGACAAGTGAAAATTGTCACGGGACAGCAGAAATACCCTTTGTATTTTTTCTTCACTTGTATTTTTTCCTCATCATTTTTTCTTTCATTGTCTAAACTAAAAACCCTTTAAAAATGGCCTTACTGCAAATTATTCATGACACTAATAAATAAATTAACCAGAGCTCTATTTATCCCAGGAAAAAATGTGCCCTGGCCTTTGAGAATACATTACACCACAGGTACAACAGCTGTTGAAAACAGAAACACACGGTACGACCTAAGATTTCTATACAAGCAAACAACAGACTGCTGAAAGAAAAAGGACAAAACTGACAGAGGCTGCACAGATACTTGTAACATTCTGTAACATCAATTTCTGTAAACATACGACAGTGTTCTTGCTATTTTCTGACAAAAGAGTGGCACAGATGGCCCTCACCTGTGGTCTGGTTGAAGGTGTATCCCCCCAGTCTGAGTGTGATGCCGCACTGATGGCAGGTGAAGCAGCTCCGGTGGAAGAATTTGCCCTCGGCGCTGATGCGCTCCAGCACATAGACCCTCTGGCCACAGAAGTAACACTCCTCACTGTTCCCTGTCGACACGGCCATGCCAACGTCAGGGTCGGCCTTAGGACCGGACATAGGGCTCAGCTCAGGGGCCACAAGGGGCGCTATCGGCTGAGGAAAAACAAGGAAAAAGCAGAGTAAATTTTGCAGTAACAGCAAGATGGTTTGGCAATGGAATTTGTTTATTTCCTCTAATGGTGTAGTTTTGTATCACAATATTAGGTTAATTAGCTTCATATTTCCAAGGAAGAGTGGAGTAGATTAGAATCAGTCAAACTCAAACTCACGCTGTCCTCATCACCCATCCTCATCGGTCTTTCTTTTGTTGTTTGTCTCTGAGCCGCCAGCTTTTCCTGTGCAAAAAATATAAACAAAAACAAATTCTGTCGCTTGGCCTGCTTATGATTGCTTATGCGTATGATTATGTAAAGAACACTGACATATACAAAACACGATTATGCAATTTTAAGGCAAAACTAGAGGCCACGTCTGTGTGAAAGAATAATGCTCACCTCACTAAACAGAATATCAGACAACGAGAGATTTTGCTTTCCCTGGTGTCATATGATTCACGGACTGAAGACCTAAACATGAACTTGAGGAAGGAGAGGCTAATCTTGACTCGTGTCAACACGCTGATGTGTTTCAAAATAGCTTTATCAAGCATTTCCCTTTGCTGTGTAAACAGTGTGGTCCATCGCGGTGAGCTCACCTTGCGTCTCTGCAGGGAATTGTGCTTCAGCTTGTTGAGGAAGAAGACAGCTGACTGTGTCCGAGCAAAAGACAGGGGCTTAGGCGACACCAGGAGGCCTGTGGGTTCTGTAGCCCGCAGAAGACAGACACACACACACACACACACACACTCCAAATTCAGTTCCCCCCTTTGCCACTACACATGCCAGTTAACATGACATTTGCGTATCCCCTTAGCGCTGTGTGCACACAAAATAGATGGCTTAGGCAGGAAATATTCCGATCTTACAGCCTTTTTTTTTTTTTTTTACATCATCAAAGTGTGCTGTATTTGGTTGTGTGCCTTGTCACCAGAAACCTTAATAATCCTACTTGCCTCACGTTTACTATAGGTCCACGTCAGCTGCAAATGAATTTTTCACTTGCCAATCTCCATGAAAACTCTAGAGCTCCACCACTCCCGCTCTTTCACCACTCAGATAAGGTTACAGGAGACTGACAGCTCCCTCCTGCCTGCGCATCAGTCAGCGGATCCCAAGCAGAGCCGAGCAGCACAGCATCACAGACGAGGAGAGCGCATGTCACACCCACTTCAGCTTATGTAGCACCTCCAAATGCTGGACTCACATCTACACTGCAAAAACTCCCCATGCCACGAAGATCTGCAAGACTACAGAAATATCTCTGCTAAAAAAAGCCGGGAGAAAATCCTCCTTCGGTGGAGGATTGGTAGATCCCCATTAGCGGAGGCTAGTCCCACCAGACCCTGATAAGCCAGGTCCTCACCGTGGCTGTTTGCTCTGTCTGCTGCTTGGCTTAGTGCAGGAGAGAACCACGACCAACAGGGGCTGGCTGCTCTCGGCACAGCACTAGCCACTCAAACCACGGGAATTCTGGGTAACATGCTCTTAAAGAGACAGTGCCGATCTGATCGCATATCAACACTGAACACATTTCAGTGGGAGGACAAATGCACCTGACCCTTTTAGGTGATGCTAATGCTGTGCAGTGTCTAAGCAACCGAGTTATGTAAGACTATACTGCTGTCTCTCAAAACTATCCTCAGAAATATATCAGAAGATGAATATCTTTAAAAACTAATTCTTTTGCTACAATCTATTATTGTATTTTAAAGGAAAATACTAACCATGGTATATCACAGAGTGGCACTGCATTTGACTTCTAGCCTGGGTGACAATTTGACACACTGGATAAAAGATTTGGCTGAAAATCCACTCATAATCTGATGCAAAATTATACACTAGGCATATATTTACCTTTAGCCGGCACAGTGAAGGCGTCTTGGATCTGGGTCAGATACAGGACCATGGACAACTTGTCTATCTGACCACTGTTGGCCATGTCGCTGGCAGACATGATGGGTGAGATGCCCAGCTCCCTCTCCAGGATGCTGAAGGCCAGCTGGTTGTTGTGAACAGCGTTGGACTCATCCAGGCTAGACATGTCACTAAAAACAAAACAAAACAAAACAAAAAACGTAAAAATTACTTTTACAGATGTAATTGCGATATGATGCACAATTTTAGTGGGAATGATAATTTTTTTTTTGACTCATAATTTTCAGTTTCATTAAAAAAAAAGCTAAAATGGAGTCTGTACCAAACAAACATGTTTTCTCATGTTCTGAGAGTAAGATTTGTAGGCCAGGGGCCATCTCTGTTGCACCACAATACATTTATAATGATGTTTTGTCACACATTTTACCTTTATCAAAAAATTGCAGTTCCTGTGGTTTGGATGTTGCACTTGGCCATATTGCAATTTCAATAACATTTCACTTTATTGTTCATCCCCATTTTACAGATCTTTATGCTCTAATGCTATATTAAGCAATACTATGTGCATTTTGCTGCAGTAAAATGGTACTTTACAATATGAGAGTCGTCATTTTAGGTCTCTTTCCATCACACAGTTTAGAGCCAGCCTGTTGTTAGTGCCTGGTTTGAGCTTTCTATATTTCTGCACTGGCCCAATGATAAGCTCCTCCTTACCTGTGTCTCTCCTTCCACCTGGATCTATGCTAGAATTTAAAAAAAAAAAATTGTGATGGCGAATATTTTGACCAGGTAGGAAAACTACTGGACATATATTTTAATTTGTAGTGTATTTAGGTGATACAGCGATTGTTTCGCTTTTACTTTGTACATGTGATCCACAGGTGTAGGCGGAGGGAAGGCGGAGCGTCTTTGTGTATTTCTGTTTGTGCTCTCGACACCCTCTAGTGGTCAGAAAACTGCTGAGTGCAGCTTTAACTCATTGGTCAGTCATCGGTTTTCTTTAAGCACGGTGAGTGAAATGTTAACATCTGAAGTAAGAACTGGGCCAAGGGAACACTGCTAAACCTGTTCTCCTGCCTCATCACACAGCAGCCTGCAGTGCTTCATTAGTGGTGTTTATCGCTGCTGTGCTGGCGCTCTAACTGTTTGCATTAGATGAAAGGCAAACTAAGCACAGGCCCAGGGGCTGACTCACATGAGCTGAGGTCTGAAGTGGTGGATTAGCGCGCAGAGAGCGAGTCCGGACCTCCACGACTGAGTCAGATCTTTTACATTGACGTTCTCATAACCAGCTGTGTGTTTCTGGCACCATTTCATCAACTCGTCAAACCCACCGACTGAATCTGTGAGGGAAACCACAGACAACTGTTAAGATGACGCCTTGCAAGCTTCTTGTGGTGTCACAGGGGGAAAAAAAACTGCATAACTCATCTCAGCCCTATATGAATTTGTTGTGAGTGAATATTTTTGTGTTGTCGAATAAATAAATTTAGGCTGTTACGTGCTTAAAAATATCACTTTCATTTTACTGTAGCAGTGCAGTTGTACATACAGAGAACGACACAACCTAAATGCTCATAAGATGAAGAGCAGCTGACCTTGGCGTGTGTGCGACCAACCATTCTTCTGTTTCTTGCTCGATGGATTGGACTTGGAGTCGTCAACAACATACAGGTGCTGCACCTGAATGAAGAGATCCACAGATGAGTCAATACATTCAGAGGCAACAGTGAAAAAAAGATCATAAACCAGGACTTAACTCGTACTATCAGTGAGATAAAAACATAGCAGGTTTAGTAAATCAGAGAGAAAAGATGTGGTTTAAAGCTGTACAATCAATATGGGTTTTTTTGGGGGTTTTTTTCCCCTTAACCCTCCAAAGCCTAAAAATCAATACACTGTCTCCTAGCATGGAAATCAAATCCCTGGCCTGGTCCACAGACCATTTCAATTAGCAGCTTCTTGGCTACGAATACAGACCACACAAATACTGAAGGGGACAACTGTGGAACAATAATGGGAGTGAGTCTTTTGGGACAATGTGTATTTCCTTGGTTAATAGTTTAATAAAATATTTTATTAATGCCTAATTTTTATGTGACTTTGTGTACTAGACTGTAATCTGCATAAGTGAGTGACCGCTTAGATGAGAAGAGAAAGAATAAGAGACAGTCCTGACCTGATTGGCCTTTATGGAGGAGAAGTTGATGTTCTGGTACCGTGTTGACGGGTCTATGCTGTAACCAGCGTAGTTTTTGCTGGTGTTTTCTGGGGTCGTCTGGGACAAGAGCTGGTAGACGCTTTCTCTGTGCATTCATTACGAAGGGAGAGCATTTAATAAAGGAGGGAATTGAGTTCACTTAGAAAATTGCTGTGGAGAAACAACATTAAAGTTATTCATGTCTGTCGTTAAGCTCTGTGGCAGGAGTATTATAATTCAAGGCTGATTAGCCCATTGTTTACTTATACTGTTTTAGCTGCCCGTATATCACATGCTGTCTCAGAGTAATTTAGACACAAGCAAAGTCACAGATGAAAAAACATAGAATCAAAATCAGAATCAGAAATACTTTATTGATCCCCAAGGGGAAATTTAGTAAAGACAAACACTTGAAAGCAAAGGATTTGAAAAGGAAAATAAGACACAAGCAGACATGGTGTTAATGGACTGCACACGTTTAGTGGCCATTCAAAAATAAAGTAACGCTAAAACGCCAAAGTTAATGTCAAAATGTCAATCTTAGTTCACTGTTGATTTTCAATACTGGTGTATATGTTGGCCAATATGCAAATTTAAAAAACACATATTTCAGTAAAAGGCTCTTCACTGGAGAGTGTGTCCAGCAGACTCACAATACTTTGAGTTGGCAGAGCAGCGGAGCAGATGGTGCTGCAGATTGTGTTAAGAAGTTAAGAAGTTTATTGTTCAACTGTAAAATATGAAACCTCCAGTACATGCTTTATTGCAACTATTTCATTTCAAATATGCTCCAGCCAAAAAAATAAACAAAGCTCTAGACTCACTTCATAAATACTAAAAAATTTATTTTGCACATCTTTTGCAAGTTAATAAACAAACAATCAGACAAACAAAAACATGTTTTTTGGACTGGAGAATATTGAATTTTCTGTACTTGACCGGCACCCAAAGAAACCAAGCAAGATTTTGGCTGTGCAGGAGACATCCTTTGTGTATTTCATTTCAAATTTAAGGTTTGCTTGCTACAAATGTGTTTTTATGTAAACAAAAATCAGCCAATTTATCCTTATTTGATGTTTTTTATTCCCAGATATCAATACTGGGATACGGCCCAAAAATCCAGTATCATTCAGGCTATAAAAATAAGTCCACAGTCTGCAGGTTTGAAAGAGTTTCACTAATGTTCAAGGTCATGTTGGGTAAAAACTCAAAAGAGTCATGTTTTAGGGAAAGAAACATCACTTTTCTCATGTGTTAATGCCAAGTCAACAAGTCATGATGAAATCCTTTTAAAACTGCTGCTGCCATGTATCAAAACAATAATCCATCATAAGGTTTTCCTCAGGATGTGATGTACTGCTGTTGGGATGGAGAGAGGCACAGAGGCCTGTTGATGGATTAGGGTGTGATATTAAGTACTTTAACGGCCATCCTTTTTTAAATTAATTTCCATGGGAACTCTGCTTTGTAGTCGCTGTGTCATTTCACACCCAAAGTAACGGGAGTGTGGAGTTACAGCATGCCGCAGCCCAAACACTTAGAGTGTTCACTGTATGTCTGACAAATTGAAAGAAGGAACAGTTTCTTTTTTCCCCACTTATGAGTGCACTGTTTGAATGAAAAAATGGACAGTTGTGAGGATTATGGCATGGAGTGCAGAGATAGGAATGAGCTGTACCATCAACTCTAACATCTACCAACACTTGTGATAAGCTGATAGAGAATTTAGTGCTTACGATATACTGATAGCAAAATTTTGCGAGTCTGGGTCTTACCGTTCTGACAGCACCTTGAGAGGTGCGGTCCCTTTGCCCCAGCTCCTCACCATCCACGCTGTGTCAAAAGCAGCCAGGAACCCACGGGCTATACCTGTCCCCAGAGGCCAGAAAGGCTATAAACAAGGAAACAGGAATACAATAAAAAGCAGATTAAAACAATCTCACATTTACTGTAAACATTTCATACAGTGACTTGGTATTCTTCCAAGACATGTATTAGCAAATAAAGCTTCTTAGGTGTAAAAAGATAGACACCCAACTTTTCCTGCGCACTATAATATAAAAGTAGAATGACCCTCTTTGGGCAGAGAATGCATGAACTAGGGAAAAACTGTGCCAGGTGATTGAGGATCATACTAAAAATGTTGCCCACTACCTCCACCAAACAGTCTCCAACGAGGCCGAGCAATAGTTTCTTTCCCTTCCTCTCCTTAACCAGCGAGGCATTTTCTGCACGGTGCATGCAGGTGAAGTCAAACATGGCCACGTCTGGCTTGCCCGCGTGGTTCTGAGCAAACTGAAGGTCAGGCAGCTGGCCGCCTGTGGAGAAGTGGGCAGCTTCACGGGCATAGCGGCACAGAGCCTCGTGGTCCACGTTCGCAGGGGCCAGCAGCTCCTCCGCATCACTGTAGTCCTGTAAATACAGAGGCAGTGGGGGAGTTGTCATGAGAAATTTTTGATGACTCATGATAGCTTTTCTGATGTTTGGTGGCACACTGTTTACTTTGTATACTCTATCAGCTTAGGACCCAGACAGGAGACAGGAGAGCTGTGATTCAGTGCTGGAGGATGATATGGCAATTTATCTCTGCACACAAGAGAACCTGCATGGCTCTCTCATCCATCCAATTTTTTTTTTTTTTTTTGCTGGCCAGAGATGTAGCTGGTGCCAATACAAATCACACTTTTCCTTCATAATGGATGTGTTGTCCTCACCTGTTTAATGACCCCCTTCTTCAGCAAGCTCTTCTTCTTGGCAGTCATGACAAAGTAGTGCGTGTCGTCTTTATAGTAGACAATATTCTCCAAATCAATACCTGGAATGGGAAGTGGAGGAAGAGAGGGCATGGTGGGCATATAAGGACAGACTATGAGCCAAGCAAGAAAAAGAAAAGAGATCATCTTTATTCTTTTGCTTTTACTTGGCATAAGCTCTTATCGTATCGTATTCATTTCTTTGTCAGGTTGTCGGCTTATGCTTTCTATCGCTTTGACTGGAGGGTGCCGGGCATAGCAGGATGGAGAGGAGAGTTTACCTTAGGAGACAATTTACATTAGAGGCACAGAATGAAAGGAGAAGTTCAAATTGGTGAGATCACAGTAAACACAATTACCAAGACGACACTTGCAAAGCCGGTAAAGCTTGTTTGAAATGGAAGATGCAATGCTTGTTTAAAGTGTACAATGATTATATTTCTTGATTATATGTAAGAGGAAATGGGCTGAACACAGAACAGAGAGGAAGATTGCATTTCAACACAGTTACCACTGACTGTCACAGGAAACTGAATGAGGATTGGAACAAAGATTAACAGCTTCGTTGGTCTTTTCATGCCTGTCATTGTACCCAGCCTGCAAAGTGTGAACATTCATTTCATGCCCTGCAGGTTGCGTGCACTGAGGCACAACAGAGGTATAATAAAGGCAGAACAAGAACATCCATGCTCTTATTAAAAAAATGCCGTGCTTCGGTGACTTTACTTCATAATTTAGTTTTCATTTAGTGTGAGCGGTAGTGTAAAATAAGTTAATCCAAAGAAACTAATTCCCTCCTCTCTCACTTCAATTTTTAAAAGACTATGCTGAAAAAAGCAACGCAGCAATTTCTCTGCAAATCGAACCATTCTTTCCCTTTGGATCCAGTTGAACATGACCATAAATGCCACAGGGAATCCTACCCGTGTCAGTGAGCAGGTCTTGGAAGAACTTCTGGTTGTAGATCCGGGCCACACCACTGATCTCCGCTACCTGGGCCTCAGCAGCCGTGTGCCTGTTGATGAAGTTGGCTGTGATGCCAATTGCCAGCTTGCCTCTGAGCTCCTTGTGCTTGAAGCCTGCAAGCGTGGGAAAGAAGAGAAGAGGAACCCGGGCTGATGAAAGTTTGCATGCTGTATCTTTGTACATGGATGTGAAAGGAAGTTGGCACTGTGTGACTGTGCGCAATTCCCTGGCCTTGCAAAATTGCTCATTGCACCATCACGCATCCTGATGTGCACTGAAAACTCATGGGTGTTTATCTCACCATCAGGGATAAACCTGCCTCCTCCAGCAGAGATAAAGACATCAAATTGGAAGGCTGCAGCAGGATGACAGCCAGGATGCAGCTTGGCCATCCAACCTGTCAGGAAATGGATAAAATTTTTATATGGCCTCAGGTCTCACACCTCATTAGAATTTTTACTGCTTTGCGTACTGACAGTTCATAAACAAACATGGCTGGTTCATAAAAATCACAGTAAAGATATACCAATTGATGGTTTAAACTGAATCACCAGCAAAGTGAGTGCCAATAGTGACATCTGCTTAGAAAATTAGACTACCTTTGTCTCCTGAGGGCTCGATCAAGCCCTGGAACTCCACTCCGGTGTGCACCTCCACCCCAAGGAGCAACGACACTTTTAATAGGATCAACTGCAGCTGACGGATGCCTGGAAACACATGTATATTTCATTGAGTAAGTGTGTTTGTGTGTGTGTGACATTAGTAAGACACCAGGTATGCAGTCAGTCATGCAAACAGAAAGTTAAAAGGATTTCTAAACTACAATAAGCACAGGTGTGGTTGATATGCAAGTTTAGTCTGTGATGATCATTAATAACGCACTGATGTGATCGAGTGCTCCGGTGCAGAATCTGCCGTAGAACTTCTTGGCGCCGAGCCCACGGAGGTCATAGATGGTGTAGGGCCACAGGTGGAGAACGTTGTTCCTGGAGAAGGTCTCTCTCTTCTCCACCACCACCACCTGAGCCCCCAGAAGGGAAAGCTCAATGGCCGTCCTCAGCCCGCATGGCCCAGCACCCAGCACCAGACACTGAGGAGGAGGGGTTTAGTTAGCAGCTGCCACGTAATATCGTGAAAATTAATCACTATATAGTACAGTTATAAGGGAATAAAAGATACGGGGTTTTGAGAGCTGATATCAGGCCCAATATTCTGTGCCAATCGACAGTATCTTTAAAAGGTGCACTACACCATCTTGCCAAGGATAGATTGAAACAAGGACAGTTTAAACTCAGCTGACAAAAAAAAAGCAAGGAATAAACACACAATTTATCAGTGAGTCAGGCAAATAATGAAAGGTGATGATGAGAACTGAATGGACTCAACCATCAAATGTGTTTATCCCATGTTTTTTTTTGTCAGTTAAGTCTAAATGGTCCTCACCTCAATTGACCCTGGGCAATTTTACACTTATAAAATGTATCTTCGTCTTGTTCTTCTTCTTGCCTCTTCCAGATTTTTTTCCTAACAGGATGGAAAAGCCTCTGACAGAGCATTTAGACAATCATGAGACACTAAAACTATGTAAACTATGTTATGTAAACTATGTAAACTACAAGTATGTTGTTACTCAAAGGTAACTGAGGCTCTAGGACACATTGTGAAAAAATCTGTATTTAAAATTATTTAAAAAAAAGGTTGAGGAGACACCTCCATCTTGGTAGAGGGCTGCAATGACTGAATTGAAGGGCATACATAACATAGCATAACATAACATAACATCACATAACATCACATAACATAAACCTGATGGTAATTATAAGAACCTCTACAATATTATTCAATAGAAGTACTCTCAAAATGACAGAAGTCAAAAGTCAAATGCCACAAGTCAAACTACAACAAAGAGCAACAACATTTTATATATCAGGCCTGGCATTTCATTGCAAAAGTACTGACTGACTGCCAATACCTTGTTTTTGGCACAGATTTTTCCTTGCTGGTAATCTGGGTGAGATGCCCTCTTATCCAGCTTTGTCCACAGGGCTTTGGCCTTCCAGTAGTTCAGCCTTTCCTTCAGCTTGGTGTAGAAGCTCCTGAAGTCCTTGGGGTCAACCTCTACCTGTTTGCAGAGCTCAGTGAAGTAGCGCTGCACATCCTTACAGGTCTGGGCTTGGAGAAAGAGGTCAAACGCAGCGTGGGAAGGATTGACTGGGTCCTGGCTCGCCATGGTGAAGGATGACGAGCTGGCCTGAACCTTTGGTTGCTGGCTTTGCTACTCCACTGTAGAGGAAGAGGAGATGGCAGTGTTTTAGGGAATCTTGGGTTCGGAGGACGTTTTAAATGCTGATACATCCACAAAGTGGCTGTAAACATGGGGGTGGTCTGAAAGTCTGACTTACTGTCCAAATTACTAGGCTGAGGGGAAATTCCCCCTCATGCCCACCTATTTATAGGCAGGATCTTTATATGTGGTAGACTTCCTTGTCACCTGGTTAACTGAGTCACCACTAACTTCCTCAATGTAATGCGGTTTCTGTTGTCCTCTATTAGTGTTTCCTTTATGACCACTTAAAACTGAACAGCTTACTCAAGGCTGACATCATGCTGTGCCTCAGGACTTGTGCCTGTCATTAGTTTCAGCAGGTGATAGACAAAAAGAGAGTACACAGTGTAATGGAAACATTAAGGTTTAACATGTGAGTGAGGATAAACTGTTTGCATTAACAGGCTTAGATGGTTATGAACCTATCCAGTTATAATGGTTTGTGTTGTATCACCACATTATTGAATAGAGAAAACAAAATCATCCACTGTGGTCGTATTAGTGTTGAATGGTCACATTAGTGTTGAAAACAGTGGCTCTTTCGACAGCGTTCACAGATGCCAAGCGATCTGTCAACATTTGCTGTGGGAGGGGCAGTTTGCAAGAAACAAAGGTCGCATACTTAGATAATGGCTCCTCCGGCAATATGCAAATGCAGATGTACTGAATGCATTACCATGCAACATGCAAAACAACATTGTTGTACATTGTTTTGCCAATGTGATATTCAACAGCACAGTGTATCATTCATGCTACAACAGATCATTTCCACCGCAGGCAAACCATGGCAGCTAATGAATTCCCTTGATTTTTTTTTGTTTTCTACACTGACTTCACCATGTACGCTGGAGGTCTGCTCACACAGCCTGTGTCAGTAGTTTTGAAGCGGTTGGCAACATTTCCTGTAACTAATGTTCACGCCTCACTTCGTGATGACTGCATTTACACGCACATACACACACACACACACACACACAAACACACACACACACACACACACACACACACACAAAGTCCCTCCTGGAGATAATTCTGCATCCTCTGCCCAGAGCACCTGAGACACCGACCCTATAATTAGAGGAGTCACAAACCATTGCAACATGTGTGTATATGTGTGTGTGTGTGTGTGTGTGTAGAGAGAGAGAGAGAGGCCTGAAGGTAACCTAAACTACAGTCATGCTAGTAAAAGTTTTTTTATCATTCATTTTTCTGTTCACTGCAAAAGAACATCCTAAAGCCAGACCTCACCAGATATATTTGAAACTGAAAAGCTTCATGCGCTTCCTGTTTAACACATTGCTGCGTTCAGCTCTGCAACTCATACTGTTTATAACTCCGCAACAACTGACTGACTAACGCTTCCCTGAAGCATCCACACCCATAACTAAAGTGTAGCTGCTCTTTTGAGTTTGAGTAAGATTAAACTTCCTGTAGGCAGATTACTGACTCAATGTCAGACACTGATCTGACACAACGATTTAAGCAAGAAGCATAGAACAAAATTCAGCTCGCACTCAATACTGTCTCATATTTTTGTTCAGCACTACTGGATTCTTTTCACAATTCTTTCTTTCCTTCTACTGTTTGATATGTCTTCCCTATTTATTACCACCTGTGTGGACATGTCAATAATTCCAGTAATAATAGCCTATTAAATAACAACTCCTCTGTTTACTAAATATACCTTCAGCCTGAAATCATTTATCTTTTTCAAGACTGTGCCAAGGTTTAAAGTCTCATAAGAGGCTGTAAATGAAGCCAGTGTTTGGCAAGTCTGCAGCTTCCTCCAAAGACAAACTGTCAAACTAAAAATAAATCGCTCTTGACATCATCTAATTCTCAGAAAGATGCTATATTTATATTCTGTTGATTATTTCTCTGTTGTACTTAGCTTGAAACAGGACACAGCAGCAAAAATAAGCATAAAAGCACAGTTTCACGTGTCTAATATTTCCTCCTGTGTGACTTTGTTAAATATAGTTTAAAGGCGGCGAGTCACGCTGAAATTAAGCATAGTGTTTGGTGACACACAGGTAGACATAAATATACGTGGGTGCACGTACACACACGCACACAGAGTCATCATCATCATCATCTGACTGATGTTGAGCAATCTGAAGGAAGGCACGCTGAAGCTGAACAGGTCTTAGCAGGAATCCTGTGGACAGGACTGGTCCTGTTGTGCAGCAGCGAGAATAAAGAAACCAGCACTTCAAAGGTGAATTGACCTGATTTCCCCCAGAAGCAGCAGATTGGATTGACCTACCTTGGTACATGTGTAAGCTCTGGGCAATGCTGTGTGTGTCAGGATGCTGACCTCCGCGTCTGGCAGGTTTGGGTGTCCAAAGAGAGGGGAAATGGAGAGAGGGAAAAAAATAATAACAACGGAGAAGGAGATGAGTGGAGAGACTGAGTTGTAATTTTCCTGAACTTAGTTATCACACTCCAGCAGACACATGACCCATACAAGTGTAGACATTCAAATGGGATAATGATAGGAAGTGAATGAATGAAGCCAACAGGAAACAGTGGTGCTGCATGTGCTAAAGTAAAGGCATCTAAACTCAACAACACTACCATGCTATTAAATCTGATACAGAATTTGTACAGAGGAATGCGGCGCCAGTGAGCGATGATTTAATGAACACAGCCTATCTTTCAGAGAGGATGTTTTTCTCTAACTGCAGGCACAGTCGCAGCCACAAACTTTCAAACGTACTGTACCAACTGTGTCTTCCTGTGGCTCCTGTGCTTTAAAAACGCTGGCACCAGACTCAAACTCTGCCCCTCCGGAGTCGACAAAAGGCTGGGACCGGTGAAGAAGTTGGAGCCGGGGTTAGTTCTCCGTGCTGGCGGCGGTGCAGTCGGTGAAATCTGTCACCTGTGTGTCGCGTTCACGTTGCTTTGTTGTTCGTCTTTGTTTACAGATTGAGAACGAGCGCCGCCTCACCTGCGCCTCGCGCTCGGGGCGCATGAATATAAGTGCAGCCTCTTCCGGGACTTTCTGGTAAATACACCGTCACCATCACCGCCACACGTGATTTACGGGTCGGTGATGTACAGAGGGCACTACGGCGTGGGGTAGTTTCGTCGGTCACTACTGATAAGTAAATCTCTCCATGGCATTAAGTAGAGAATGAGCTTGACTCTTATCCATCTGTAAAAAAGTAGGGCCTCGCACACATCATGTTTCATAAAACGGTACAAAGTATGAGTGAGCGTCATTTTTTTTTTAAAGAGAAAAGCCCATCTTACATTTTCTTCTTTACAGTTTAGCGCACAGATGGGATAATCTACTACATAACACTCAGTGATATTTTAGATATATTTCCCACTAACATTTGTGCTCTCCCAGTGCTTATTGCGGTTTGATGTAAAAAAAAAAAAAAAAAAGCAGTAAAACCCAGCAAAGTGATGATATAGTTTATTGATCGGATGGAATAATATGATGTAAAATAGATGTATTGGTTAGTTGTACCCCAAAATGACTATGAGAGTCCAGATTTGATTTCTGCAGGCTTGGTCTATCTAATATGTGCGTGTAGGCGTTTTTATGATCATATCATAGTCAATATTTAATTTGATCTCTTGGTGTCAGTACAGGAGTCCTGTCGTATACGGGTGCATACAGATCTGTTCTTTTTTCTGCTAATTGTACGGTGACCTTCTAATATTGATCATGAATCATCATATTTCGCTGTGTCATGTGGCACTCGGTGTGTGAGAGGATTTAGCAAACATGTGGCAAAAATGAAAGTAGAATATAAGCGTTTTCCTAAGTGAGGATGACCTTATCAGTCCCCTGACACACCGTACAAACAAACTCCAGATCTGGTATGTAGAATATGGTTTGCAATATACAAGTTTTATTCAAACATTTTCCTTTGAATTTTATCAATATTCAGTAGGATTTAAACAAAGAATTATTCATCTGAAAAGTCTTTGATTTCCATTGAATGCAGTAGAAAAGAGTATATAGGAATATCACAGATTTAAAAAATATCTGCATAGACTGAGGAAGGAGACCCAAAGACCCCACAGGAAACATGTCCTTGGTTTGTAAGCAAGGCTGCATACAAAAAAAAGAGAAAAAGAGAAAGGTTGACCTTTATCATTGCACCTTTTCCATGATCTCGCACATAGACGATCACTGACACAGGTCACTAAAATAGGGGAACAATGCCAGACAACCTGAATACACCCTAATGTCATTTCCACTCATCATGGCGTAACCCATGCCCACAGGACAAAGTAGACACTACACACATATCCCTCTTACACATCTTCTGAATGGGGGATTATAATCTCTCTCCATCAGTAGTGGTTTATGAAATCCAAGATAGAGAAGCTGGTCGTACCGTCATACAAAGCAAAGAAAAACTCATGCGAGGACAGAGGATGATGGCAGTGGGATAGATCATGCTGTACAGCTGTATACAAGTGTTTGGATGTTGAAATGAATGCCAGCTGATTAACTGCTCATTTACCGGCCTCTGAAGCAGCACCAAAATCATTGTGAAGATTTTCAGCATGTAAACATTTGCAGTTTAGATTTCAACATAGAGAAGGAACAGGTAGATGATCAGTATCTAGTGTGAGAGGACTATTTTTTCTCTCTCTCTCTCTCTCTAACAGTGGACAGCAGACACACAACTAGTTCTAGATAAGTAGTTCCTCATGCCAGTTGTGTCAGCCATTTTGTAAATGTGCAGCCAGGCTACGTTTCACAGAAATACGTGCACAAAAACATACTTGTAATGTGAAAGTGTTGCTATAGTATATATTCATATCAGCTGCTTATTTATCCCATAACTACAGAAGGTACCATGAGTGACAAAGAGGATGGCAAAAATGATGCTGAAAGCAAAATAAACCAGCAGGATATTTCAAAAGGAATAAATTATAAAGATGATATATACAATATATTAGCATTAAGAATATTTACAATTAATTTCCAGAATGCCAAATTCATTTTCCTACACATATTTGGGAAGGCTTCTCGGTCTGCCCCCTACAGGCTGGAGGGGGGTATAGCTCTATTTAGCACAGTATCACTATCCGTTGCCCATTTAACATGTAGACTGAGAACAAAATCTTAATACCTCCAGTGTAAGTTTGCACTCAAAGATGCACGAATGACAGATATACCTAAAGAGAAATCTCCTTCACATCTATGAAGGTTGACACTGAAAAGATACATGAAAGAAAATTCTTATGATTTTAATCTGAATGCTAGGGGAAAAAAAAAAATCAACACCTATAAACCATGATGGTGAGTCATGGCTGCACGGGTGCAGGATCTGAAAACAGTGGATTATCCTTTGAGTTGAATTGCAGGGCTTCCTCCCCTTGCCTTACCGAACTCAAACTTCATTGTAAGAAAAGTTCATAGTAGTAAAAATACACTTTTACACAGTAGAAGAGAGTACAAAAGAGATTTCATTGGCACAAGAACAAAAAAACTTGCAGCAGAATTCTAGTCTTCTCCATCCTGAGAGGAGCATTAGTGATCAGTAGCCATTTCTTTTCTTCTTTTCTTTTCTTTTTTTTTTTTTTTTTAGAAAAGTGACAAATAGAAAACATTAGATACAGAAAAAGATTCCATCCTTTCTTTTTTCTCTTCTTTGTGTGTTGTACTGTCCATTGGTCACAGCAATACAATGATTTGCTTGCTAGTGAGACTATACATGCCATGGCTACCTGTGTCAGTCGCATCCGAAATCTCACAGCAGTCGGGAAACTAACCTCAATGATGCAGAGGCATGAATGGTTATGAAGGAAATGAAAAAAATGTCTGTTTGAAAATATTCCAGTTGATCCAGGTCTGATATAATACAATTAATCAAAAATCTAAGATCCATAATATCCTGGCAAATAAAGTCCCAAGGTAACCAAAGAGTTGCTTCTCAAGTAGCCAATTTGTGGAAATTGTAAGACAGAGTCTGACCAAATGGGTTTCAGTGAGGATCCCAAAGAAAGTGTCCCAAAAACGGACGTCCTGAATTGACACTTTCAGCAGGACATTGCTCATGCCCATTGATCTTCCCCGAGACTCCCTTGTTTCACCCATAGGCAATCTGTCCCATGGCTCAGAGCCAGCCACAGTGTTGAACCTAACTACAAGATTAGTCACATGGATTAACACAAGGAAGGAATGCATGGGTGATGTGACATTTGTGTCAGGAGGACGCTTTACAAACAAAAGCAGGCAAACCTGCTTTGCAGTACAGATCATTGATAAAAACCTTTGACAAGAGAACAAAGTATCATATGATGACCTAAAAAATAATATATTAGTCCTTTCCTTTGAAAATAGTGTTTAAGAGCTGACATGTTGGTGTGTATAATGACACAAACCAGAAAAAGAGGCAGATGCTGAATGTTGTCGATTGGTCTGATGTCCCGTTTGTGTTCCAGGATGAGGTGAGAGTCCTTGATTGTATCCAGGATCCTGTTGGCTCTCAGCCCAGTTATCCACACACCCCAAAGCAGATGCATGCTCAGTATCACATGCAACATGCACACACACACACACACACACACACACACACATACTCGGCCCAATTACAGGTTCTCTCCTGGCTGGTACTGGGGCTCTGTGGAGGTGAAGTAATCCTCCAAGAAGCCCTGCAGGTACTCGAAGGTGGGCCTCTCTTCAGGCTCCTTCCTCCAGCAGGTCAGCATCAACTCGTGGAGGGACTCGGGGCACTCCGCTGGGCACGGCATCCTGTAGCCACGCTCCACCTGGTCCAGCACCTCCCGGTTCACCATACCTGGAAGGAGGAACAGAGAAATGGTATAGTTTCCTCATGTTAGAAACACATAATCACTGGCTGAGATTTACACTTCTTAATGACCGGGACAGGGAGAAATCTTTATGCCACTAGATTGGTGGAGCATGATTAATTCCCTAAACTGAAGCAGGAGCATAAAACACATTGCAGATTGTATTCTTGCCTGGATAGGGCACTCGGCCTTTGGTGGCCAGTTCAGTCAGCAGGACCCCAAATGACCAGACGTCAGACTTGATGGTGAAGCGGCCATAGAGAGCAGCCTCAGGAGCCGTCCACTTGATAGGAAATTTGGCTCCTGCAATAAGGCAAAAGTATTGGAAAGAAAAAAACAAAATTATTTTTAACACAAGCGGAGAGAAAAATCAGAAAAATCACTTTAAACCCCTTCTAGACAATTTTACCTGATTTATTATAAATATTAATACATGAAAACTTGGCTCTAAACTATACTGCTGTTTCCAAATGGTCAGCAAAATGTGTTATGCCAAAAATACAGTTAGTCTCCATGGTTACCCTATTGGCAGTTGTTACTTCCAATTGCTTTCATTTTATTGTTTACATTAGTTAAAAATAAACCCTGCAGCCGACCCCCGTCCCATTTCTGGATGGCCAGGACTGGCAAGTGTGCACAGATGTCAGTGCAACCGGGGGACTTCTAGTATCCACCAGTGGCAGATTAAAATGCAGTGTGATGAACAAACACTAGAAGCTACCTAGCGCCCTCCTGTGGTCTTACCCTGCCTGGCAGTGTATTCGTTGTCCTCAATAAGGCGAGCCAGGCCAAAATCAGCCACTTTGCACACCAGGTTGTCTCCCACCAGGATGTTAGCAGCTCTCAGGTCTCTGTGCACATAATTCATCCTCTCCACATAAGCCATCCCTGAAGCAATCTGAGGAAGACAAACATTCATGACTGTCTGTATCGGAGGCGGAGGTGAAGTACTGGTGAATTTGATTTCATCTGCATCAGATGTGGCAGGAGATAATTTGTGCTGACCTGTGACGCCATATCCACCAGCTGAGGGAGGCGGAGCATCTTACCCATGTCCCCTTTCAGGAAATCCAATAAGCTACCTGTTAATGAGGATGTTGATATGATTGTGTTACAACATTTGAGCTTTCATTACACATTTAAACACACATAAATGATAATTGGGTGGAATTTAAATGAGATATATAAGACTGTTTTCCTCTGTACACTTACAATGATATTTAATGCTTGTGTTTGAGTGGTTCATGTTATTGCATTTTCAAAAATCAGTTCTTTTTACAGGCAGTTCTGGAGTAACTCCAGCAAGTCAGCAGCTTTTGAAGCATTTATACCAGAAAGTCTCAAGTCAGCAGGCTTAGCTCAACTAAATTAAAGGATCTGGAGTTGTCTACCAGCAAGTGTACAACACTGTGAGGACTTGGTCTACAAATGCATTCAAAAAATAATCTTTTAACTAAATTACTTGCATTTGCAAAATACTATGAGGAACATTACTCAACCTGAGTCATAATATGGAAACAAAATCATGAATACTGTCGTTTTTAAGTTTGTACATTTATATGTTTATTTATTTAAGTGTGGGGAGTCCATGCTGACCTTGTCCCATGTACTCAGTGACAATGTAGATCGGCTCTTCAGACACCACAGCGTAGAGCTGAACCAGCTTTTCATGTCTCAGCTTCTTCATGACCTGGGCTTCCTGCAGGAAGGCCTCAGGAGACATGGTGCCAGGCTTCAGAGTCTTGATCGCCACCCGCGTTGTACCGTTCCATGTTCCTGGATAGGAATCATAACAATATCCACAAATGCAACTTTGACTCTGATTATGCATACAGACAGTGTCAAACAAAATAAATAAATCTGTAAGTCCTTTCTCAGTTATTTCTAAATACTGTATTTACCTGTCCTGTCCCACGTAAGAACATATAGAAGGCAACTGATATCAAAGTGAATGGTGTCTTCCCTATGCGGGTGTAGTGTTGGCCACATCTACAGTACTGCTGTGTGTGTGTGTGTGAAGAACTACAAGGTGACTGAATAAAAGCATCACAGCAGTATGAAAATTGCCTATAGATTTTTCTCTAACCCTGCTGCACTTCTTATGTTTAAGAATTGGCTGTGTATCCTGACTAGAAACATGAAATACTGTACTTCTGAAATGAGGGGAACTGTCTTGGTTATCAGCTATAACAACATCATCAGTGAAACAAGGCATTCTTAAAATCCTTTAATTTCAGGGATAATTCAAAAGACCATATTAAAACAAACATTTCTTTGTCATTTTTGCCAGAAGAGTGCCTCAGAGCTCCTTTCATCAAGCACCTACTCTGAACCTAAGTGTACCTTCAACAAATGCTCTCACTGAAAGAAGTACTGCAGATCCGCTTTCCATCCTTTCTTTTTTTGAACAACCAATTGGAGATCCAAGGTTTCTGCAGGGAATCAACTACAATTACAACTTACCCATCCAGACCTCTCCGAAGCAGCCCTGTCCCAGTTTGAGGTCAAGACGGAGGGACTCTCTGGGGATCTCCCAGGCATCCCTGGCCAAGCCCTGCGTCTGAGGCTTCAGGACAGGACACACCTCTGTCAGACTGTGACACAGTCCATCAGCATGCTCTGAGGGAAGGGCCAGAGGAGAGGAATTATGGTTAAGACTTGGCTCTTACAGTATAGAGTCCATGGCAAACTGTGTGACTAATTATGTTAACAAGTAAAGGTGTGAGTCTCCCTGTTCATCTGTGTATTCATGGGTGACTAGAGGTAGGAGGGGATGTGAAAAGAAAGAGTTGCACTTTATTTGGTGTGAACTCACTGCGATAGTGACTGACGAGCTGCTGCAGGTTGCTGAACTGCGTGCGTGATGTGATGTAGAAGCCACCGCTGTCCAGCTTCCTGATCTTGTAGTGTTTCACGTTCAGCCCTTTGGTGTTGTCATAGTCCAGTACGGACAGGCAGTAGGCACCTGGCAAGAAAAACAGCAGCTGTGATAACCTGGAGAAATTCACTACTGTGAATATTGGATCTAAAAAGTCTCAGAAAAAACTGCTCATCTTCCGTTTGTTGTTACATTTCACATAGTTTACTGAAACTAAACTGTAAACTAAGTGGAGCAACTCAACTGTCATGGAAAAAATGTATAGGGAAAAACTAGCAGTGTGGGGTAGAGACAATGCACCCATTATGCCACCAGGAGGCAGCATCAGTCAAGTGAAAAGTGGGGCTGACAGTCTCAGAGCACCCTAAGGCGATGCCTCCTCCTTTTCTCAGTGTTTGAACAGGGTGATATGGCCCGTGGTTGTACAGTCCTCAGCCCTGGCTTCACACTGACCTACTTCTGTCTGGCTCACTCACCAAAAACCTCCCCACTGCTCCGACTCACCCAACTACTCCCTCCCTTTGCAACAACCCCTAAACCACCTCACTCTCCTGCTTTCCCCGACTCCCTAGTTCCCACCTCACTACCTCCCCACCCTGTCTCTTTCTTCCATCCTACAGACCTCATGCATATACACTCAGCATGCATACGCTGTTGTATTAACTATCAAGAATCCTGTACTGTATATGTATATACAAATGATAGACACACAGAGCCGAGGGGACCCGTGGGGACTGTGCAGCGGCAGCAGAAGCAGCAGCACAGCAGCTGTCTATCAGAAGCATCTCCAGACAGAGTCCCACAGGCATCAGATCCAACCTTTTCCCATCTGCTGTGATTCGTCGCTGCTCTGTGCCCACGCTGCCACACAACTGGCACAGACCGCAGCGGGGCACACGGTGAACAGCAGCATATCATGTCTAACTAACCTGTTTTCTGCTCTTTTTATAATGTCATACTTAGTCCACAGCCTGTGTTAATGTTAAGAGTAAATAGCAGACAATTTAACAAGTTTGGAAAACATCACATATTGGGAACAATGCTCATCAATGACTGTGGGCTTCTTGTATACTCTGATTCATATTAACCCTTTCATAGTTCATGCATGAAAGGGTTAATATGAATCCAATATGAGTCCAGATTTTTTTCTTATGTGTTTTTACACTTCTCAGGGCATGAATATTTTTGTGAGTCTCCATACTTCTTTCAGGATGCAGGACTGGTATTACCATGTCATTCTACTAGTATTGATATGTTTTCAGCAACAAGAACTGACAGTCTCTGCATCAACCTCAATGTGAGGGAGCAGCAGAGAGCACTCTAACAGCTGATATGCAATTCTACCATAGAAACCATTGCATTTAGGAGAAAATGACTTTTAAACAGCTGTCCACTGTAGTGACCGCTATGCACCAAAGGGTTAAACAAATAATTTTCTCCCAAACCCAGTCTTCCACCCATCTCTATCAGTACCTAGGCAGCGAGGGATTGGTCGGTCCCATCGGCCGTCATGCTGACAGGTGAGGAGGGCGGAGCCCAACAGGTAGAAGCCTCGTTTACAGTGGATCGCCACGGTCACACCATAGCTGAAGACTTCTGGGTAACGTAGTCCAGACTGACGCACACCATTCTCCACCTGGCCAGGATCCGAACAGTTTACCACTATATCAAGGGAGAAACAGGATCCATAGTTAACACATTTGCACTATTAAAATACCAGAAATAGTATAATTTGAGAGAAGAGAAAAGAAGAGCTACACATTTTTTCTGTTTTCATTTCAACTCAAACTTGTTAAATACTAGATCAAACTTGCGAAAAAAAAACCCAAATTGAATGGTAATGCAACCCAAGGCCGGTTGAAGGTCTGCTTTCTCCAATTACAGTTACAAAAATGGCAGAAAAAAATCACATTTTTTATACAGTATTTTTATACAGTATACAGTAAGAACTGAAACAGCATAAGAATGTCTGTTTACTACTTAAGCAAATACTGTTACATAGACTTTTGGTATTCCCCCAACAGGATGAGGCCGAGTTGCTTCCTCTTGCCAGCATCCAGTTTTCCTGAGCTGACAATCAGCGCAATGTTGTCGAAGGTTGGAAACTTACAAGTTGGAAATTCTGAGATTGAGTTGAAATGAATGCAGCATTAACACTGAACATAAACACAAAAGACTTATGATGGATGATTGTGCAAGTTCAAAAAAGCTTATCTTTTAAAGTATAACAGTCTAAAAATAGTATAAAGTATAAAGTTGAACACCTCATCTCCGTGTATTGTGAGATAAGCTTGTGTGTGTCAAAGTCAGAACAATACTAAGCGAATTAAAGAACAATAATTAAACAAAAAGGCATATCTATCTATTCAAAATAACAGTGGGAGACATAGTAACCTCGTCTTACTGAAACTAATCTCAACATGGCCAGGGCTGGAGACAGATAGGAACAGAACATAGTTTTGGGACACAAAACCCCACACCACTGTGTGTTAAAAATTGAGGATGTTCTTCCAAAGTGCAGACAACTCCTCTCTGTTCAGTTATGCTCTATTCTTGTCTCGTCTGTTCTGCTCTCTTTGTCCCCCACAATGAAATCGGGGCCAGGACTATGTACCGCCTCGATCTGTCCATCTGTCACATGCAATATCTCAGATGCCACTGAATGTTTTTTGACCAGAAAAAAAAAACAAAAAACAAAAACAAAAACAAAAAAACTTCAGGATACAATGCAAGTCATTCTTCGGTTCCAACAATTTCAAAATGACAGACTCACTAAATGGAGTGCTACAACCTTAGCTTGTCTGTGCATCATGCGCGATATCTTAGACGTGGTTGATCAAATTTTCAGAGCACCTAAGATAATGTTGCATCTCCTTGCTCCATTAAAGTATTTTATAAAATTGATGCACGTCACCAGTGTGCTTTCACATTTTCAAATTACACTGATCAGCCAAAGGCGGGGAAGTAGATCATTTGTTCTCTCATGCATGTGTCACGCATGATATCTCAGACACCACTGATCCAATTTTGACAAAACTTGGAGAAATGATTCAGCACTCAAAATGACACTGATTGGCCCAAGGGAGAACTGTAGCTCAAAACAAAGTGGCATATTTGTTACTGATTGGCCCAGACGGGGAGTTCATCAGTTGTTGGGGGTGACATGTTTACTGTTGCCTCATTTGTTCTGTCCTGTCCTGTCCCATTCTGTCGAGTCCTCTTCTGTTTTCCACCCTGTTCTTCTCCCCTCTATTCTGCTCTGCTCTTTTCTCTGGATGGATGCCAGTCTACATTCAATAAGAGTGCAGTTTTCTCTTCTACATGTCACAGGGGAGACTGACATTCACTCGCATTCAGGTCCATGGGGGACACTGCTGTGTGTGTGTGTGTGTGTGTGTGTGAGTGCATGTGTGTGCGTGTGTGTGTCTGGCACCCCTGTGGGAACAAAGAAAGTTTCAGTCTCATAATTGACAGCTGCTGCTGGGAAGAAGAGAGAGAGGGGGAGAAGGAAGAGAAAGTGAGGGAGACAGAGAGAGCAAGCAAGCGAGAATGAATTCCTTCAATAGAAAACCCATGTGAGCAACTATGTAATATTGATCTGCTCCCATGACTGCACACTATGTGTGTATGTGTGTGCATGTGTCTGTGGGGCTGCCTGCCTGTGAGGGTGTCTGTTGGAGTGTTTCCGTATATCATGACTGTTACACTAAAATGGGTCTAGGGGGACTTGCAGTGAAACGACCATGCATGGTTAGCAGAGGAGAAGAATGGGTCTCTGGCCATGGACCTCACCATGTGTGTATGTGTGCATGCGTGTGGGTCTGTGTGTGTGTGTGTGTATGTGTATGTGTCGTTTCTAGTGCTGAAACATTGGAAAACATTGCACTATTTGGATCCTGTGTATACTAACCTGTTGAGGTTAGAGAAATAATATTATATATAATAATTAATAAATATAATTTTACTATAAGAGGCATTTTTCTATGTGTATGTATGCTCTGTTTTTTTTTTACATGTATGCGTATTTATGTGTGTGAGTGTATGTGTGTGTGTACCTCTGCAGACAGGTAGAGGGCTGCTCCACTGCCCGTTAAGTCGGCACTGAGCCCGCGAATTTCCATGGAGAGTGTAACCTCGGCTACAGGTGAAGTTGACGACATCATTCAGGTTGAACTCACTGCCATTGGTTCGCCCGTTGGCTGGGTTGCCAGGGTGACCACAGGTGATAGCTAAAGGGGAAGGGAGGGATTTTAGCAAACGTACATGTACAACTGGGGTAAGTTTACCTTGACGTCTAACCTATCAAAGCATAATCTGTACACACTTCTTCAACTGATATTTGTGACTGACAGATACAATCGTGACAGTTGATGAGAGGTCAAAATGGGACTGGTGTGGTGCTTTTAGTCTGAAGAGTAATTTAACAAGTGACTCATGTTTTTTTACTGATAAGTGTAGTGGACATAATGAGGGATATCACTTCATTCTTTGAATAAATCATTAATACATTGGAGCTGAATTGCTGTAATTACAGTATCACTTTAAGCACTTACGAACACAGACGGGTGTCGTTCCTGACCACCGATGATCTTGCTGGCAGATTCTGACCGATGTGCCAATTAGCCGATATCCCAGCATGCACTGGTACACCACCGTGTCACGGTAACTGGAGCCATCTCCACTAATGTGGCCATTGACTATGGGGTCTGGGGAGTCGCAGTGGCCAGCTGGAGGAGACAAAATGACAGGGACTAAGAGATAAACAAGGTGAACCCCCTTTCCCAATGCTTACTGCAGGCATTAGAAACACAAAGTCTGGATCCCTGTCCTAACAGTTAACAGTTAGTACAATACTTGTATTTTTCAGTGTTGTTGGAAGGATGTCAGCTGTGCGCTCTGCAAATCATTCAAAGACAGCACAGCTCATTGACTGAGGCCCTCCTCATGCAGCAGTGATTGATGCACTTGGGGTTGTTAATATCATCACATTTAGAGTAAATGATTTCTTGGCACCCTCTGAGTGGCCTCGAAGTGCTGCGTCCTTTGATGATCCCTTTAAACTCGATCACAGCTTGACAGCTTTGTTGTCGAGAGTCATCAAATTGCTTTCAAAACCGTTCCAATTGTTCAGAGACCAATCAACAACACCGCAGTCTAATTTCTTTCCTTCATATTTTCTAATTCAACAATTCATACTCTGTTTTTGCTTTGCATTTAACAGATTTTTGAATTGGCTTGGCACCTTTGTCACAAAACAGTTCACAAAACACTCAAAACCCTTGATAATTTTACAAGCATGATTGTAGAGTTTTATTTTCATGCAAAATGCAAACCCACATCAACAAACATTACACAAACCTCTACAAACTAAGGTCTATCCTCTCAAAATACTTAACCCAGCTGTCAACTCCATATAATTTTGCAAAGCTAATAATACCTGTAGAGAAATGAAAGAGCTGATTATTTACAATCTTTATTTATTTATAACAGTAAACATGTTTGAGGTTTCCCTTGAAACAAATGTTTATTTCTTGTGTTGAACAACAATTATTCCTCCTCTCAGCATCACTGAAATATTACAATTCAAATGATCTCCAAAATGTTCAGACGTTTAGTTGACTATAAAACAAAATATTGCATCAAAAATTAGAGATAAAATTCAAAATTGTAGAAAATAGTTTTTGATAAATATGTTTTATAGCTAATTGGTATTCCTATGTGAATATAGTTTAAAGTATGATCTAGTGAGTAGATGATATGAGTAGTTTTGATGTCAATATTTGGCTTTTATTAAGATGTCTGAAAAAGAAGGCAACACTTCATTTTGAAATGCAGTTGGACTGTTTTGCAAAATGAGTCTGTTTTGATGTGTAAAGTGTTTTGAGGGCATGAACTTTAGATGAAAATTATACATCAACTGAGAAAAAACTTTAATATGCAAAATTCTTGTTTTGCTTCATGAGATGGGAGCACTGGGAATATTGTAGTGTTTTGGTCATGTACAAATGGGCTCAGAATTCATGAATCCTAATGTGAAAGTGAGCATGCTTTGATTTATATATTCAGCACCTGAAGTGTGCATCCTGCATGAGGCCACTTATTCCTGCATGTAACTCCAGGGTTGAAACCACTGGAGTGCACTGCTTATGTAAGAAACAACTTAATCACCACTGAGCTGTGCTTAGCTGAAGGTCTAAACCAGGCCCTCAATGTATTGAGTAATAAAATGTCATAACAGTATATCATCTGAATTTCCCAGGCATATGTACAGTTTATCCTATTTATTGCTGGTTCAAATTTGCATGGAGCATACCTAGACATCTGTAGCAACTTCATATAACAATGAAGCTTGTATATAAAAAATTATGTTCGCACAAATTCACCCACAAAAAGTTGGGGCTTAATAAACAGCAACCTTGATAGTTGACTTGATAGAGTTTATGTGCTGCTGAGCCTGGTCTACCCCAGTGGTTTGGCTGTAAAATATAGTGATACCAAATGGTAATAGAAGCCAAACAGGTTAGTAAATTTCTTGGTTTTTCACTCTACTGTTGGCCCATTTATTTTGATTTCTGAGTGTCATTATATTTCAGCATATTCAAGCAGAGTCTTGTGATAGTAATATTTAGGGTTGGGAATGCAGGTGGTCTGAAAAACAGAAGGTTACTATGGCAGGAGGGAGTTTCCAATGATTTATAAGGTAGTTACAGCAGATAGTGTACTAGTAAATGCAAATATGTGCAACCACTGGATTATCATAAGAGCCCTACTGCATTTCATTCACAGTAAATATACTCCATTATCAGTTTTCATTCATTTCCATCTAGGGTGATCAGATGGGACAGTCCCAAATTATGAGCAATCCCGAATCCTGTCCTGTTTGTCCCTGAAATTAGACTAAACCTGAGGTTTGATTAGTTAAAGCCTGAGAAAAAATTAAATAGTGATGGTTGTGAAACATCCTTTTGGTGTTGCCGACAGACGGGCTCTGTTATGTCCTGTAGCCTACATGGATTATGGCTGTTGAAGAGAACAGAAGTTGCAGTCACGAGGACAGGAAAAGTGTAGCTGCAGGCAGCCACGGAAGAGTGATCTGACATGCACATCACACAGACAGGTGTGACAGGCACCACGCTGATAAAATGAAATGAATTTTATGTAACGGATAATTATTTACACACTGTTACACACAGCACAGTCATTGTGTTTGTTTTTCCTAATGACAGACAGATGACTTCATGTTCATGAACACAAAATAATACATTTTAGTGTTGAGTTTTGACTTTCACTGTTACTGTTATTTGACACTGAACGTAATGTACTGAAGGCCACACCCACTGTGGCCGTCCTGTCCCCTTCGATTTCACCCATTCTCATCTGGTCACCCAATTCCCATAATTTTGTATTAGCTTACATTATGATTGTTTATTTTCTTCCCACACCACAAGCCTATAAGCTTGATTGTTGAGCAGAAGTGAAGCTACATGATTAACCTGCCAATGCATCCAGAAGTGGCCTGGGTTTAGACAGTCCACTGCACATCATACACCTGTACACCTTGCCACATTAGTTCAGTTTTAATGGGTCTTACCTAGACACCTGGTCTCCGCACCACTCCACAGCCCGTTAGCACCACACTCTCTGACATGTGACCCCACCAGTGTGTAACCATGGTTACACATAAAGATTGCAGTAGCTCCGAAGGTGGTCAATGTCCCCAGTTTGGTACCAAATGGTGGAGAAGGAAGCTCGCCACAGGAGATGACTAATTAACAAAACAAATCACAGGATCACGTTATTATTGATAGACAACATGCAGTTAAAAATGGCAACATTCTGGCTCGACAGGTGTAAGTACAGCCTTCAGTGTTCTGTAAAGTCTGGGTAGAAACTAAAATGGTGGATCATAAAATGCTGTGAAAAGCTGATGGCTATAAAAACCTGTTTTTTTTTTTGTTTGTTTGTTTTTTTGGGGAAAGATTTTTGAAACCTGTGAAAATGCTCCCAGGTCACTGCAATGTAACTGGCTGAATAAGATACTTAAGGCTGGAAGATTAGCCGACTAAATTTAAACACGGTAAATACTGTTTGGTTAGCCCATACAATATCTGGTTAATACCAAATTTGGGTCAGACAAATTATTTTAAAATATCCTCAGAGACAAAGTTTGAAAACCACCTGCCAACTTTAAGCATAAAGATTTCCTGTGTATCACTTCTGGCATTGAAGTCTTATTTTTACTCTTTGCAATGTTGCCAAATCCTTCTAAGCTGCTGCAATGTAAGTTAGGTCAATTGAAACAGTGGATTGTGAAAAAAATAAAAAATAATAAATTGAAAATGTGGAGAGATAAAGTTTGCAAACCATTGGTTTAATGTAAGATAGAGAGTTGAATTTTTAATCATTTTTAAACTTATCTTCAAGTGTACACATTCTGTTTTTTTTCCAAAGGAACATCATATATTATGCAACATTAAGAAATTCTGATGCCTGTTGGAAAGTTTTCAAAGTCATGATGTTCTCTGACAGCTTGCCTTTATAAAATAAGTTGCAAAGGCACACTGCAGAGAAACACTGGGTGAGATAAGCAAGTCCTCCGCACATATACTTCATGTTACTGGTTATATTGTTTTTACCTGGTTATCTTAGTCCCAAGACACTGCAGTGGTTAAGACCCTGACACATTTGGAAGCGCATGTAACCCTGCTAATGGATTTCAGTAAAAAAACAAAATACTAAGGGATGCACATAAACATATGCCTAAGTAAATAAATGTGTGCTCCCCCACCACACACACCTCACCTCAAAAAAAAAAAAAAAAAACCTAGCTGTAGATTTATCATAGTGTTTGCCCCAGGTGACACAGCAAGAACATAACAAAACATACCAAAGAATTTACTAAATTTGGATACACTACGTGTGTGTGTTTGTGTGTGTGTGTGTGTGTGTGTGTGTAAAATCCCATTCGCAATCAACACCCTTCCACCAAACAAAACTGCCTTTCCCTCCCTAACTGATCTCCTGTTGGTTTATGCATTTGAAACGTGTCCCTTTACAGCTTTCCGTTGTAAGAGCAAATACAATAAATAAAGGCTGTCAAACGCTATTTCATTCTGTATTTAACTCAATATACTATTGCTTTCAATAAATGAAGCTACCTCTACTACAACAACTAATAACTGACATCTCTAACTGTTAGCCACCTCACAGGCGGGTCCATGATAGGTTCTTTGAACAACAGATTATTCAAAACAGGCTGTGCCAGCAATCAAAATGTAGATGTTTTGTCAGGCAGCAGTAGCCATTATATGGTGTTTTGCATGCAATGTATGTGGGTCTATGTGTTGGAACAAATGTGTGTGTGTTTATGTGTTTTACTCGTGTGTATTGCTGGTTTCCCTGAACCCCTAATGAATGTTATTGACCATTTCAGTTAATCGTTATCACATGAGGAGTGAAGTGGTTTTGACACTGAAGTTGAACTTGTGCGGAGTCAAGTTGACAGCCTAACCAGTCAACAAGAAGCTCTAAGTAGTATTGCCTAAAGCACTTCATTAAATGGCTAACTTATATTTGTGCAGCTTCTCTCCTGTCATTTCCTGTCATATCACACTGAGGGTTGTGTGTGTCTGCTCAATTTAACAGGAATCAAATGCAAGCTAAATTTCATCCCGAGCCCTGAGAGAAGTTTACAACACAGAATATCATGGTGGAGTTTGATAATGCCTGTCAGATGAGAAGGTCTTACACTGTAGTGATTTTATCAAAAAATAAATAAATAAATAAATTAATTAATTAATAAAATTGAAGCCAAAGCAAATTAAATTTGGTGAAAAATACTGAAGTGGTATTTATTTTGATGCTTTTTGGTTGAACTGGACAGACATACAGTAAGTCCGTGAAGATTTGCAGTCATAGTATTTCAAGAAGTAAGTCATCAACTGGATTTATTGTTTTTCTGGAAGATATTTTCACCACTCGTCCAAGTGGCTTCACCAGTTTCATCAGTTCAGTTGCAGGATGGCATTGTAAGCTGCTGATAGGTGATGTCTCCTCTGTTCAGGGATGGCTGTTTGAACTTGGAACAGATGGCTTTTTCCACTCCTCTTTCAAACCATCTATCCTCTGTCCAGAGTGTATACCTTGTTGTCACCAAAGGATACACTCCTTTTAACACCTCAATTCGCCTGTGACTTACTACTTTTAGAGACAGAGAGACATAACATATACTACAGATAATGGGCTCTTGGGTACATTAATACTTACTCTTGCATGCTGCTGGATCCTCTGACCCCTCCCAAGTCCCGTTGGCAAGGCAACGCAGTGTTCGATGCCCGACCCCCAAATAGTATCCTGCTGCACATTCCAACATCACCATGGAGCCAAACTCTCCCAACAAACCAGAGAGCAGGCGGTAGGTCATGTGATCTGACAGCACACCTTCAATGCTGGGGCAGTGAATTGCTGGAGCAATAGGATAAAATAAAATAAAATAAAATAACATATGGATTCATTGTTAGGGTAGACATCCCTTGGTAAATGTTTTTAAAAAAATATTCAACAAATATTATGTGTTCAACTCTAAACCCATTGGATCTAATCTTGAAGTTAAGGTCAGCATGGTTTTATAGATCAAATTTTTTTGATTAGTTGAGAGATTACACATGTATAAAGCCTCAAACTGGAATTGCACTATGATGCCCGTTGGTATTTTGGACTGAAGACATTTTTCACTGTCATATTAATTGTCTGAGCTACTGCTCCATAGACAGTGTGTGACAGTTAAATATGTATTTTGAGGCTGCAAAACCTTTGTTTAGATTGTTTTTTTAATGTATAAGTCATACTCTTGTGGACAGGGGCTTTACTGCCTTTTATTGATAGTTACATGCCAAAAAAAGCACGATGAAGATATGTAAACCTACGTAGACATCTGGGGGGTGAGGCAGCATTACTCCAGGTGCTGTCCTCCAAACACACTGCTGTCATGGTAACACCCGGGTCCAGGTGGTATCCGTGGTTACAGTGGTAGGTCACCTGGCTACCAACGGTATACTGGTAACCATGGAAGCTGCCATTGCCTGGTGACTGAGGGATTCCGCAAGAGATGGCTGCCAATCAAAAAGAGAGGGTTGTTGATGGAGAAATTCAAACCTCCTGGCAACTTTTCCAATGACTATTTATCCAGGGAGTGTTGACTGACTTCTGCATACCCATAACTGCAAAAGTAAACAACAGTAACTACCTCTGTTGCTGCCTTTTAACTTTATAAAGTAGCAAACAAATTATGCCCATTCACACTAGGGAGCTGCACAGTGTACCCACAATGTTCTACTGTTGGCCACTGAGCACCGGTGTACACAAACCAACAAGAACTGCTGTTAAACATGAGGGAAAAAAGACAGAAAGAAAGCCAAAGTTAGTTGGTGTGTGTGAGTGCTTGTACCTTGGCATAAAGGGGCAGGTTTGTCCCAGTGGTAAAGCCCATTGGGGTGCAGCCTGCAGGTGGCATTACTAGCGCCTACCAGACGGTAACCACGGTTGCAGTAGAACTGTAGCCTGCTACCTGGACGGAGTTTAGTGCGGTTGACCACACCCCCGTTCACCGGGGGATCGTTGATGCTGCAGTAGGCAGCTGCAGAGAGAGGGAAACAAAAACCGAGGCACAGACAAAGACAAAGACAAAGGAATTGACAGATGAGTTACTCTCAGGTCACTGTTTACTGCAAACTCCAGCAACTAGCAGTTTAAATCTACTCATTCAGTATGACCTAAAGAATCATTGCTTCACTAGTAACAACTGGCATTATGGCTAGTGACAAAGTCAAGCATGCAGTGGAATCAACACATAATTCAGAGACCAGTTGACAATCAACAAAGCCATATATTTTATAAACAATGAAGTTTGTGACACTTATATAAGCATGCAGAGGTGCAGATTTCTTTTTCTTTCTCAAGCTACAATAAAGTCACAACTGATGGAGCACGGAGATCAATCTAAATGTAAACCCGAATATGCTGCAATGAGTCAGTTTCTCTCCCCTTCCTGTGCCAGCCTTCAGCTCTTCCTGCTTCTGTATACTCATTGGTGGAGTGACCTTTCCACTCCAGTCAGGATAGAGTCACTCCATAATTTCTACTGTTGGCAGAGAACATATCTCTTCAAGAGTTGCACCTCACACAAACCTCTCTCCACTGACTCTTGTGTCCCCTCTTAATTGCTCTCAAATAAATCCCCTCTACCTGCATCACTCTCTCGAACATGATCATTCTGACAACAGTATGTCAACAGTATACTATTAGAATGACCCTCAAACTACTACTATTGGTTGTTTACACTGTAATTTTCATGACACGAGGGGTTCTTTAATGTTTCTGTCAAGGATTTCCTTATACACATGCATTAAGGACATGGATATTGTCTCAGGAACTTCCTATGGGAGGACTGTTGTTGTTGATTTGGTAATACATATCACAGTCTATCTTACACATGGGGTCATAATAGGTGAGAGGGGAACCTAAGATCAGAGTGCTCATTCTTATGCATTCGCTATTTGGGAATAATTAAGCTATGGTGAAATTAATCTATTCCTCATTTTAATGGGGAAGGCCCTGGAAGCCCCTAAGGGACACTTGATGGTCCTCAGACCCCACTTTGAAAACCAATGACCTAGAAACTGAAGCTTATTCTGCTGCTGCACTTATTCTACAGTAAGTTGGATAGAACATCAGCTAAAAGCCAAAACTGTTATATAACTGTAAAGTCTGATTGCTTTCACTTGCAGCATTTGTCTTGCAATAACTTCTGTCCCCAATTAAGTTTAACCAAATGATTACGTTTAATTTGTGGAGAATAAAACTTTAGCTTTATTTAGATAATGCCCCCAACATTCCTTCCTGCTTTTTGGAGCTGTGCATATCCTAATGAATACTTTCTAAGCATGAGTTTGGGCTGGGCAGTGTTTCCTGACTCACAATATGCACGCAACAGACCCACAAGGCATTGTTTGGTTGCAAAGCCTGGCTTTTAGTTGTCATGGGTGACACAGACATGCTATAGTTGATTTTTATCCATAAATTTGACACATTTCTCCAAAATAAGGGTCATTAAACCTATCCACAGTACTTTCTTTTCATAACTAGATTTTACAGAACTTCATCCATTAATTTGTTTATCAAATGCGTTGCCTTTAATGCTCCTCCTCCCGTCTGTCTGACTTTTTCTTGTCTCATCTGTCTGCGGCTCTCCTTCCACTCACCACAAGTGAGTGACAACTGTCTCAGCGTCAAGCACCAAGATGCTTGAGTTACGTTCCTTTGAGTTACCCTCTCTTCACTTCCAAGTACCTGCTGATCTAACGGTGTGTCTCCCTGTGTTCAGGATTCCCTCGTGCCCTCTGCCCAGTGTCTCGTCGCTCACCCACGCCACGTCTACCTGCCTGCTTCATCTGCTCACTGGACTGCCAGCTCATCTGAACAGCCTGTCTTCACATTTCCACACCGTCTCCCAGGATGGCTTCTCCAACCAGTCAACCATCACCACCCTCACCGCCCACAACCCACAAACAGTCTACAATATATTTTACCTTCAACCTTGTTGTCTGTGTCTGCTCTTGGGTCCAAAAGAAAACCAAACCATAACAAAATATTGCTATTATGGACTGTTGGTTATGGGTATTAGTACACTGGCAAAGTATAACAAGTTTAATGTTTTGAGAGAACAGCATTTTCTTTGGAGAGTTTTGAAAAAAACAATCTGACATTCATCTGATAAAAATGTAAGTCACTACAGTAACTGCAAAAAGAGTAGTGTGATACTTTTAAGAAAAACATGATACACTACTGGTTGGATAACTTGTGTGAAACACAAAGGCAATTACTGTGTAATTTAACAGTATGGACACTAATCACATTCACACATTGAAAACTAGTATCGCTGGATTAACCTTTCTAGTCACATAAGCAGCAGCTGCTCCTCCAGACACACTGGCAGACATGAAAAGCGGCTCATTCAGCCATTGCCACTTTTATCATGGTAGTTTTTCTCTTAGGTCAAAGATTTCAATTT
>OMLB01000947.1:0-15548 GCA_900302555.1 Myripristis jacobus
AGAGATAAAAGTGTTTCAACAGAATAAAATATTATAGGGTAACAACGTTGTTTTAGCAGAATGTAGCTTTAAATGCATATATAGTAGTAATTATTATAGCTTGGTATAGTTTTACACCTATTTCATCAGCTGTAGCAGAATATACCTTTTGCAAGTTCGAATTACAGTAGTAGTAATAATATGTAAATGGTATATCTAATGATATGTATTTACTTCCACCAAGGAGGTCAGACCCCTGGCTCCTGTCTGTCCATCTTTTAGCAGGATAATTCAAAAAGCACTGGATGAATTTGCATGACACTTGGTGAGAAGGTTGGTCATGAGCCAGGCTATTTGGCCTCAAGGGGGCATGACAGTAGGCCGTTCGGTAGTAAAATCAGCAGGGAAGTCGGTCATGGAACAAGGTAGCACTGACCAACTTTCTGCATTGACGGGCCAAAAGTAGCCTGCACTGTAATGATGACACTACTGAAAGGGGCGGAGCTAAACACAAATATGGCTGTAGTTTCCAAATGCATTCACATTAACCCCATAAAACCTGGTGGGAAGGCTGGTCATGGAAGGAAGTGATCACCTTTTTGGGCCAGTCAGCCTCAAGGTTGTGTGCCAGCGGACACCAAGTGCTTTCCAAAAACTTCCACTCAACATCATAAAACCCAAGATGATTCAAGACAAAATGATGGGACACCCACTGGAGAGTAATACATAGATCAATATCAAATAACTGGCATAAAGACAGCGCTATACTCAAGCACAACACTGAAACTTTCAGTGCAGTGCACCTACTCTTGATTTTTAATCCTGAAAAAAAAAAGACATATGCACCTAGTATTTTTGTGTTCTGTATCAAACAGCACCTAGATATTAGTTGACACCTCAAAATATATTTGAGGTGAGTACTGAGTATTCATTTTGTTAAACAATTAATTGTTGAGTCAGGCTTTGTGCAATTTTGAAAACCTAACAGTGTCCTAATTAGACTACAAACCAGGCATTTGCACTTAGAGCATTGGAAATATTTAAACAGAAAATGCTTGTATAACAATGGTGCCAGTGTGATAAAAGCTTGTCTGTGCTAAATGCATAAAAATATAAGGTTTGAGAAGACAAGTGCCACTGACAGGCCACATATTACACAGGACAAGACGGAGCAGGACACAAAATGTTCTGAACCTCGTGCCCAACTTGTGGTGTAACATCGACATCTGCATCCCTGCAAATTACAAAGCAAATATGGGCCTATTGTTCCTGCATCTGCATTACTTTGCATATGTTTTCCCTAGAGTTATACTGTATAGACTTCCTGCATTCGGTTTAATTTTGCACAGTATAGATGAATAAGTAGGCATATTTGTTGCTGTAAGTAGATCCCATAATTGAAACCTAAGGGAATGTGTTTTCATTCTGCATTCTAATGACCATGCCCTGTTATATGGCACCAGTGTGAATGTGATCGTCATGCTTTTTTCATTATGCTGACTGTGAGGCTGCGCTAATGTCAGAGTGGCAGACCTTTGAGTGAATGCCAGTGCCTTGCTTTGTCCCCGGCCTCTCTGCAGCAGCAGGGGGTGCAGCCATGCAGGGCTCTTACCTCATACAGTAATTACGCAGCTGCACAGTCAGAGTTTTGCCGTCCTCTAAAAAGCTTTCGTCTTTGTCTTTATCTCGGAAATATCTGTGTCAGCTTGTCTTCTCTCAGCTGGGCGGATCTGCAAAATAGACTTCTGTCCCCGTCTCTTTTTCTCTTTTTCATCTCTTTTCTTTTTCTTTTTTTTCTTACTGAAGCTCTGCAGTATCACAAATAATAAGGCTGTGTGGCAATGGCCTTAGCACTGCCTGTAAATTCCATCTGAAATATTGAGTATGGATGAGTGCGCAGCAGTTTTTACCCAGGTTATTACGTTCATGCATCAGTCAGGAGGCCGGGGCCAGGCTGCTGTTCCCCAGACACCCAAAGAGCCTTTTCAGCCTCCCGTCATCAAAGCTATTCTCAACTGCTACAACTGTCTCGAGCAGGTGCATTCTGATCACATACACACACACACACACACACGACCCACTCACCTGCGCACACTCAGCTACACTCAGTTACATGCAGCTGTTTATTGTTCCTGCCAGGTCAGACGGAGGACAGCTAAGTCAGTGTAAGTCTGAGCGGTGTGTGTTTCTCAGCTTCATACCAGCGCTCAGCATAATGACTATTTTCCAACCCTGCACCCAGAAATGCAATGTGATGGAAAACAGCAGCCATTTGCCCCCCACCCCCACCACACACACACTTCCTTTTCCTCTATATAATAACAGCCTTCTTCATCACCATCATCTCCTCTCTCATTATTTCCTTGCATTTTCTTTGCCTGTGTGCATGTGTGTGTGTGTGTGTGTGCGTGTTGTATATGCTTTGCAGCACTGGCAGTGGATTCATTAAAGGGGCACAAATGCTCCCACCTTAGCTGAAGTGAGTGTTTTCTGTAAGCAGAAGGATACCCTTACGTGCTGAAAAGGAGGCTGACTTGATGCGTGCAGTGAAACCACTTCATTACACTCCACCCCTGGTAGCCCCTGCCCTGTTATCAGAGCTGTCAGGTTAATGCACCCAGCACTTACACTCACCACCACACACACTTCCAGGTGCTCTGAGAGCCTCTATAGGCGCAGCTTTTAGGCGTGGCAGGGATGGGATGGGTGGAGCCGGAGAGAGAGTTGAAAATCAAATATGGCTCATTTTTAGACCCCGTCCACACCCTGGCCTTTCGTCCACATGCAAACCGCATTTAAGGTCACTGAAATCTAACTTTTTGGAAAACTCCCTCTATGGTGAAGATTTTATGAGACTCTGTATTAAATATTGATACAGGAAAAGCTGAGGCTTTTGGTTCATGGCAAATCAGAGTATTTCTGGGTGAAATTCAATACTTTTAAAAATTTTAGCACCATGCCAAAGATTTTAATTAATTTTGCACTTTAACTTCCCCCTTCACTGTTGCTGCAAGCTGCGCACACCGTGACAGAGAGATCCTCCAAACAGCCAGGTGCTTGTTTTGCCACAATGCAAGTTTCAATAAAGGTATTCAAACAAACTCTTTCACACCAGGGAATGCAGCAGTTGTTGCCTTGGCAAGGTGAACCACCCTGAACCACCCTGATTGGTTCAACTCATTCAATTTGGATGATTTCCACACGCGTACAGTTCTTCCACTATACTGAGGAACAGAGGCATCAGGCGTCATGCATAATCCAACGCTCCCACAACACAGACCCCACCACCACCCTGTCGGACCTCCAGTGGGTGGGACAGCTTTGAGTATAAAGTGGCTGCAGAATGGCGAGAGATCTTCCATATGTCGCTTCATTCGAGAGAGCTGCTCTGCCCGCACATTGAAGTGTATTTTGTTTTTCATTTTCGTGTGGATGGAGATTTTTTTAAAAACAGTGCTCTTTTTGGAATGAATATTTCTAACAATATCTCAGTGTACTGAAACACCACACTAAAAGATTTGTTTGAGCAGCATAACACGCTGTGCAACAGAGCTGCTGTATGCAGTGACACTCACAAGGCATAATTTGAAAGGATTACATCAGGAAAGACACGTCCAACTATATTGCTTATGACAAAAGTGTTCATGCAGCCAACGTGGAGTGACACTAAACCAGTAGTGAGGTGAACTGAACGTGTTGAACAGCGATGTGCTCGCTGAGCTGTCCGAATCAGCAAAATGAATGATGCACCGTGACTGATTCAAATTTGCAAAGTGATCTTACATTGTCACATTGAAAAATAGCTGCATGGAGACTAAAAAGCTCATTCAGTCACACCTTTTCCATCTCAGGAACATTGCTAAAATTAGATTGATCCTGAATCTCTCTACAGGGATAAACATGTTCTCATTTATTTTTGCATTGACTTCTGAAATGCCCTGTTTACCCGCCTAAACCAAAGAGAGGTAGAGCATCTGCGGTTTGCTCAAAATTCTGCAGAAAAGCTTTAATAACTCAAACCGAGAGGTGGATCCACATCTCCCCCATTTAAACATTTCCTCACCGGTCATGAGCTGGTTTCAGAAGTGACTGTGAGATCTTAGTGATTATTTTTCATGGGCTGGCCCCTAGTTCTCTCTGTGAACTTTTGATCCCGTGTGAGGCTGCGTGCAGAATGAGCTCCTCGGGCCGGCCCCGCTGACTGTCCCTGTATCCGGGCAAAGGACAAAAGGTGACTGGGCTTTGGCTTCCAGGGCTTTGGAGCGGCCAGCCCGAGGAGCTCAGAACCACCTTCATACTTAGCGAAAGTCACTTTTATTGCAAAGCCCCCTGGTAATATTTGACTTTCATTCACTTTATCCTTGCTTTGTCTCTTTTTATTTATTCCATTTGCTTTATCTTTATGTCTGGCCCATTTTCCCTTATGGACTCCTCTGCTGTATTGAGCTTTGTTATTGTTCAGGTTTGTTGTAGTTATTATTATCAATATTTTCATTGTTAATTTCATTGTATTTTATTCATTAATTTATTTATTTTTGGTTGTTTGTGTTGAATGACCTTGTTTTGAAAGATGTTACATAACTAAAGCTATTAAAAGTAGTACTTGTTGTTGCAGTAGTAGTGACATAACGAGTGACCATGGATTTTCAGAATTTCAACCTCTGTTTCTTTTTGAAACTTTGAAGCTTTTTATTTCAAAACTTGAATTACTAATGGTGGCTATATGAATATAAAGCCCTATTTTATAATCTTGGGGTGTTGGTGGTTTGTATTATACAGCAGATTTTTTTCCCCTGACAGAGTCGGTGCTGCAGCATGAACAGGTATCAGATAAGTAAACATGCTGCAGTTATGAAAAGATCATCGGGTGTAACAGTCTGTCTCTAAGTGACATGCTGGTAACAACCCCTGCAATAATTTTCTGCCTACCTAGACACCATCACTGTGCCTCTGACACACACACACACACAGACACACACACACACACAGCACACAGTGTTCCTGTCAGCCTGTATCGATCTCCTGTGATGTCCTGTATGTGCAAAGTGACTAGACTGGGAAAGCAAGGAAATAGAGGACATGTGGGTGAGAAGATACCAGTCTAGATCTATCTCTGCAAATACTAAAGCAGTGCTGCCACCATCCCCTCCACACACACACACACACACACACACACACACACACACACACAGACACACAGCTGATATAAAAAGGAAGCCACAGAGGGAAGTAAATGTAAAGGATTAAAAAAAACCTGTCTTTTCAAGTTAATTGGAAGAAGAGGCAGCATGTCCCCGCCTTGTTCTGTCTCTCTCCGTGTTGGTCCTCTCGTCATCACGGCCTCTTTGTGGAGACCAGATCTGAGTTGCCTGTGAGGGTCTCTGTGCTCCGCTGGAGTTGAAAGACCCTGAGTGGAAGCTTTTCTCCACAGCCTCGGAGTTAAATCAGCATGGGTTTTCATGTGGAGTAGCTGGGATGAGATGACTTTGTTGGTCTGGATTCTTCCACTTTTCTCTCGCTCTCGCTCATCTTATCATCCTCACACCTCTGTCTCTATTTCTCCCGCTGTCATCCCTCCTCGCTCCGCACTGTAACATAACACGGGTTGGTCCCCCAAGCCCTCTGTCGACGGTTGGTCCTATTAAATCAGTCAAATCAAAGGAATCCATTCCCACCTTTTCATCCTGCTGTCATGTCAGAGACAAAGGTAGACGGGGCCTCCGACAGCATCTTCATTATCAGCTCAACAGTTACTATGGTTACAGTTTCATTCCATTCTGGTCAAAAATTCTCCCCAATCATTTTTAAACAAAATCCCCGTCATTCAGAGCATAGCTGCTGTGCGAGGCTTTGGCACCAAGGTCACCTCTGCACAGACTTCATTGTCTGGGGGGTTTTATACTGTAAATGTTGTCGACAGAGAGGAAATGAATAGGCGGAATGCAACACAGAGCACAGCCATATCCTAATGACTGGAAAACAGTTTCAAAACCCTGTTATGTTATGTCGCATGTTTTTATAGCAGAATAATGCCAGTCTCAAAGGTTGCTACTGCCCTTTGCTCTGCATCCGTAAGTTAATGCACAGATTCGCTCTGCTGTTAGATGAGCTTTTCTTCATTTTGCAGTCACTCCTCATTTCAGATTTGTGAAAAAAATATCTTAAACAGCTTTTCCTGAGAGAGTACAGCACAATGTAAATGTGGTATGATAACAGTTTATGAATACAGTGTAAATAAATGCTACTCTAATCCCTGTTTTTTTTTCTTCCCTGGTCCCTTTTTTTATTTTTTATTTTTCATTTTTATTTATTTGTTTTTATCTATTTATTTTGAAATTGCATTTTTGTTTGTTCTATTAGATATTTTAAAAATATTTAATTGTGTTTGTAAATTTGATTCATACATATACAGCAGTTTAATTTCAGTGTTGGGTGTTTTTAATTTTTTTTTTGTTTGTTTTTTTACAAGCCCTCAGTTGTTGTTTTTTTCATCCAACCCATATGTTTTTGTATATTTCTTGTTTGTTTTAGTTTATTACGTGCCCATCTGGATCAGCTGTTCATGTAAGCTGTTTGTGTCAGTCCAATAGCAGACTGTCACACCTCAACTGTTGTTCTGTCGTCTTTCTGCTGTTTATTTATTTCATTATTTCATTTCTTCCAAATGTTTTCTCTCTTGGCGTGCAGTCGTGCGCAGGCTGCTGTCGCGCTCCCCTCCTCCTCTCCATCACCTGCAGGTCCCTGCTGATGCGTCATCGTGTGTGATCATCACCCACCTTCACCACCAGCCTCTGGACTCCATGGGGGCTTTTTTTCATGACGATGCTGCTCACAGGCACTGCACCTCCAGACTCTCCCAGCTGAGTCTACGTGACGAAGACCTCATGTTCACATAGCTGTCAATTAAAAATGATCTTTACCCTCATTCACTTTACATCTCTTGATTTAAAAATCTTTACTGGTGTCTTCATGCTGCCTTATAGTGGCCATCACTAAAAATTTCAGCCAATTAAACTTTTGCAATTCTTTACTTACCCATCCCTCTACCTATCCTTTTAAATAAAAGTGTGTTTCTCTGCCTAATATATTTTCTGTTGGTTTACATTTCCGCCGTACGTTATTTCCTGCCCCAGCATCTGTACATATTATATAATATTGTAATTTAAAAAAATCTCACAACACAACACAAAAATTCATAAGAATGCATAAAATCATGGAGTGTCATTTCATGGCATCTTTACCTTATCTTGCATCATCTAGAAAAGCACAGAGCACAACGTCAGCAAATGTTTTAAGTGCTGAAAGTACAGTTGTTCTTCATCCAATCACTGGACGTCAGCACAATGACCAATTTTTTTAAGCCTTGAAAACCATGATATTCAGCCTTTTGGAAAACAGGAAGCACACAGCATAATCACATGTCACATGCAAAATAAAGTCAAAAACCACCTGATAGATAGCACGGTTTGTTCCCATTCTTTCAGTAGCATCTATACAGTACAGTATGAAGACATGTTTTACTCTACGGTGAGTGTGCAGTCTTCAAAAAGGAGATACATTTTGTTGAAAGCTTAAACACTTGCCCCATTGGATTGTGCTGTGGCCTGGTGAGGAGGTGCTGCACAGAGGTAAGCTCCCCCTGTGAAGCTGTGTGTGATTCTGAATGATGCCAGACGATGTTTTATGAGACCTGGGTTCAAAAAAAGTCGACCCATCCTTTAACTTTATTTCGGATGGAAAAAAGGAAAAAAGTGTCAGTAAATGGCTATGCTATGCCCTGTTTTACAGGCTCTTCATCTTCTTCTCTTCGAACATCCCCTTTTTCCCTTCCCTCTAATCCTCATTCTGTCTCATTTCCATGGCAGGGCTGAGGGACGTTCACCTCCACTTGACACTCCAATCAGTCTCGGGCCTGAACAGACAGTGGAGTGCTACAATACATGCATTCTCTCGCCACCTCTCATCTGTCCTGTTTTTGCTCTGCGGCACATTTATCCCCCTCTCTAGGTGAGTCCTTTCAGTGTAAAACACTGGCCGCAGCCTCGCTAATTACATTCACCGGATTTTCAAAAGTAGCTTTTGTTTCTTCTGTGTACATGGGACAGTTGTGTTCTCATTTAGTATTAGCTGAATAAAGAGGTACAATTTGTTTTTCTGAGAATCTGACAATGTTTTTGTGTGTGTGTTTTGCTGAGCTTTTTGTGCCTCATCATGAACTTTAGTTGAGTACATTCAGTCTGTATTTTCATATTGTGGTGATGAATTAAACCAGACACAATGAAATGGAACTGTAATTTTGAAACAAGTATCCAGAGAGGTGGATGACTGATTTGTTCATTTTTGTGAGAGAGTTGTTATTGTTAACAGGACCGCAAGGACTGAGGCAGGCTCTGTCTTTTAATTTGTCCACTGCAAGTCCTCCAAGGGCCTCTAAGACCTTCTGGGTAATAAATAAAAAGACTGGGGCTTTATTCCTGTTGCCCCTCAAGTCCCTCCCTATTTCAGGACCACTTAGACGGTTTTATCGACTCATTTTCCGAAGAGAAACATGGTTTCAGTGAAAGCCAGTTTGAGGAATTTCTGCTCCGCTGAAATGGACACAAAGACTTAAAAAGCACGATTATATCATTTTTCAGCATTTTACTGAAGACATGGCAGAGGGCACATCCAAGCTTAGCACTTTTGGTTTTACTTAATTTTGTCCCAGGTTTTTCCAGCTAATTAGTGTTCTTCTCAAATGAGACACATTGTTCTGCTATAAAGGGCAACAGCAGCAAAGGCTGGGAGATGAAAATTACCATAAGTTATGTAACTTTTCATGCCAACTTGCTGTGAAAATGACTGAATCTCCACCTCCTTTTCTCACTTTTAAGACAGTTCTCTCCAACTGTTTTTCTCCTGTGAGCTGGTATTTTCTGTTTAAAACGGGCTGTTATTGACATTTGCTGAGAAAATAAGCAAAAATGTCAAGTCTTGTACCTCCAGCGGTATTTCTAGCTGTATTTCCAAAGCAGTGTCATGTTCCAACACTGCAAGAAATACAAACACACAAAAAAAAAAGTTCAGAACTTTCCCTGAGAATTTTTAGACATGCGCCACCTGACTCATTTCAGCGCTCCAGGTGGCAAACAGGAACACTTTGCAAGGCTCCCTGTCACTCTGAGGCATTTTCTGGTTGGTGGGTGGGGAGTGGGGGGTCTCTCTCTGTCTCTTTCTCACTTCCTCTTTCACTTTCTTTAAATGTGCCTTAAGCAAGAGGTGCACTGTGATTGTTGGTGTTTTTACTCCTATTGCATGCAAGCACACAAGTGAGCACAGTGTTTGTACTGATTGTGAGCAGATTCTCTCCAGATACTTTCCTCTGTGAGGAGGGACCACAGACTTTTAATGAAGCTAAACACTGAGGCTAAACGCACGCTTTAATCAGATCCATTATGATTAACAGAGGTGGCCTTGCTCTTTTGGGAGTTTCACAATTTCACCGGCTGACTCTACAGTGAGCCTGACCGATGGGAGCAGCACATAACATGAAACCAGCATGTCAGCCGAGCTGTGGGAGAATCAGTGGGTATTGCCCTCAGGATTTTTTGAGCTGCACTGTCATCATAGACTTGACATTTTGATGGCACATGATGTAACAACGTGCATGTGTGTGTATGTGTTGGGGGTTGCTCTAATGGGTTTTTACAAAGCCTATAGAAAGAGAGAGCTGAACCATAACCAGGGAGAAATAATAATATTGCAGTACAGTCTTTTCAGTAAAGGATCAATGGCAGTGCTGAGCACTTGCAAAACAGAGCAGAATATATGGCAGTCAGTGGGGCTAAATTTTATATAATGATCATTACAGTTGACAAGTAACTGGACTATTGTCATTGCTGCACAACACAATGTTTAAAATGATGACATAATTATAAGTCAACATGCAATCGATGGCTCTAAAATTATGATATTTCCTCCAGGTTTCCACTAGCATGGAGGCTAGTGGAAACCTATCTGCCTGGTTGCAATCAGAGGACAGACACAAGCAAGTTTTGCCTAAATTTCCTTCATCCAAGCACATAGAGATAAATATCTTTTCAACCGTCTTCTCCTTATTTTTCCCAGTTCATAATATAAAAAATATTTTGAGAGTTTTTTTGTTTTGTTTTGTTTTGTTTTGTTTTAAGATTTTCAGGAAACCTATAGGCCACTATTTATTTTAAAGAGTGTGCATTTAGCTTTTTCTAGTCTAGTTCATCCAGTCACACTGTCACCCACTGGGTGTGGCCCCACATATTCTAGTTTGGGAAATATCTTCCCTGAAAGACTATCTCTGGCTTTTACCTCCCACAAATTTTTGTTATTATTTCATTGCAAGGGAAAACTACAGTCGAGCCATTAACCACTGGATACCTAAAAGCTTCCAGAAACCTGAATGTCTTAACTTATGGTAGAATCAGTGTATGACCTTGGGTGTGAGCACAGTTCTTCCTTCTCAGGGCTCTGAGACTGGAGCAACAAGAATAGGCCTGGATGACTGATCACGAGGCTCCGTTCCTCTCCTCGCTTCCTGGATCTGAGCTCTAAATGGCTTGGTGTGTCAGCACTATCCCCCGGAAAATGAACCTGCACCCATCTCATGATGTATGAGGACCCAAAGAAAGGCTCACCTCTCAGGAGAGCCTCTATTCTGGGGAGGCTATTTAGAGCCTGTATTGTCACACTCAAACCATTGTGGCCTGAGGCTTCTCTCTGGTGCTTTCTCTCTCTCTGATTCTAAATGCCTTCCAATATCTGTGAGTTTAATAGATTTCTCCATGATATCTGCTTGTGAGTGTTGTAGCTTTGACCTGTGAATCCATATAGCATGGTTTCTAATGAGTGGCATGGTGTTTGTATAAAAGCCAAAGTTGTGCCTTCATCAAAAAGCCTATATCCCTTCTATCTTTCTATCTACAGGAAGCCTGGGAGAGGCCAGTGAAATAGTGGCCAGTGGTCATAATGTGAATGTAATTTTGGCATCTCAGCCTCAGTACCCCTATCTCTCTGCCCCGTGGTGACATTGAAACTGAATTGAAAATTGGAGCTGGCACAGGAAAACTGATTGAATCGTAAGATGATTCATTTTTATGTTCTTTGCTGCCAGCATAATGTAGATTTTGTAGGATTCGTGCTAATATGGTCCTCTCTATCTCTCTCTTTCCTTTTTCTGTTTCTCTTTCTCTCATTCTCTGCCTATCTCAGATATTCACCTTTGGAGTGCATTGCTCAAAGACACTGCAGCCAGACAGATGATAACACAGGGGTCTACTGTATCAAATAAATAAATAAATAATAGGTTCATGTTCAAACAGCATGTAGACAGAGAAGGCGCTGGATCCTTGAGCTCGGCTCTGTGCGAGGAGTGAGCACACAGCAGGCATCGCAGAGCATTAGCCCCCTGTGGGGTTTCAGATGGAGCTGTCCACACACTGCACACTATGGAAACATGTGCTGCTATATCAAGCAGCAACAAGTGGAACTTTGAAGCCTGGCTGTGCTGTGATGCTCACATCCTGAAAGCTCCAGTAACAATGAGTGTTGTGCAGCACGGTACAACGAGCATGACTTTTTCTATGTCCTGTTGGTTCGATCTTCACATACTGTAAACCCAATGCCGCTGTTGTCTCTGTGGACTCACTGACACGATGCAGAGGAGGGACCGGGTGCATTGTCTTGATTCTCCCCAGCAACCCTGAAAGAGTCAATGCAGAGGGAGCCTGTCACAGCAAAGCCTCTCAGATCATATATTATTGATTCACCAGAGATGGGCTGGGTGGGGGGAGGAGGAGGAGAGAAAAAGACATAGAGAGTGCAAGAAAGTCAAAGTCGTCTGCTTTAATTAGTAGAAAAACAGTTACGACAGTCATACAAGGAAGCAGAGACACTGAAAGGATGTGAGGAAACAAGTGAGAGAGAGAAAGACGGAGTGGGCGAGGAGGAATGGGTGCAGGAGATTCAAAGTCCTTTGAATGAATTAGTGAAACAGAGTAGTCATGATATTTTGACAATCAGACAGCTGCTACGAAAAAGACGGGCTATGAGGTACAGAGTTCTTCCTCCACACCCCTTTGCCTTGCAGCAGCATGTTCCCTGCCTCCTGCAGGAGGTTGCACCAGAGGCAGAAACAGCTCCCTGTCATCCTTCTTGAATAATGCCCTCAGTCTGGAGTTACCCAGCCTTGCGTGAGTGGCAGATGTTCCCACTGTATATTCTCTGGAGACGCAGCTGGCTGTGCAATGTCAAAACACACCATTGCTAGAGAGGAGGGAATGGAAAGAAGTTTTATAAAGTCAGTGTGTGGCTGTGGGTGGAACAGTCAAGAAAGTTCAAATGGTCTGCAGATGGCAAACCCTCCACAGAAAGGGAGAAAGAGCAGCTTCTTATGCAGCGTAGTGTGATTATCCGGTGTTCAGTTCTCCTCGATCCCTTTTTGTTATATTAAACCATTCATTTCAATATCTCTCCTAGAGCAATGGAGCATGAATGGATTAGGTAATATATTTCTACATTATTGTGGTTCATTGTCAGTAATCAGGCCACTAAGGGTATTTGCTGGACAGTAAAAATACACCGCCCTTCTCACCTCTTTCAGTCAAGTATTTCATTTTCTAACAACATTCCCGTCGGGTTTGAATGGAGTAGCGGTGCCACTGAGAATTTGACTCATCTCTCCAAAGTATTTTCTTCCTCAAGCCAACCTTGGTTACTTTACTGCAAGTTGTACATTCAAAATTCAAGGCAGCATCATATCATGCTTAGTTACTTACTTAACCTCCACCAAAATAATAATTCCACACAAAGGAATTCAGAATTCACACATACTCTTACTTTTTTTTTATGAAGAAACAGCTTCTTCGTTCAGAGAAAATCTTTGATAAGAGTCCCTGGTGAAGTTCAGAGCAGGGACAATTGTTTGCATTACAAAGGTAGTCTTTCACATCATGCATGTACACTACAAGAGACAGCACACCGTTTGCCAACCTTTTCTACTTGCTTTTCCTCAGTGCTACTGACACAGGACTTTGGCAACAACAATTGAAGGTTTTAATAACAAAGTAATGGGCCCAACATGGAAAATGCTGATATTTTATCTTTAAACAATTAAGTCTCTCCACTGTTTGCAGGGTACACCTGATAGATGGTAAACCGGTTCAGCTCAGTGCCAACGAGAGTTTCATTTGGGGGTGAAATCTTACCAATGATGTTAATAAGAAAACATTTACAGCTGGCTCAGGAGAACCACCTGAGTTATAGGACGATGCGTGCTCACCGCTGCCGACATGGTGTAGATTCAGAGGGATCCACACTAATATGATTATGTCTCTTTATCTCTGTCTCTCTCTTGCTGGCATAGAACAAACTCGTACATGACATACATTATTGCAGTGGATGAATCTTAACAGGCAGGGTGTTGCATTATGGTGCGCAACAGAGCCAGCAGACCCAGTTTGGCAGACAGAGATGAGGCAAAGGGTGCTGGTAGTAGAGCCCAGAGCTACGACATCAATCAGACTGCTGTCCTGAACCCACCGAGAACAGAGGGTGTCAGTGGTACGACCACAGCCATCATCAGTGACTCCTTCCAACGCAACAAACTCCCTCAGATCGTGAACATGAATGCATACTGCAGGCGATATCTGTGCTCTCCCAGGAGAATTAGAGAGCTGTAGTTTTCGAAGTGACTTGGATATATTTTGGGGAAGAGAAACAAGGCTTAAATGCTAAATGGACAAACTATCCGCAGGTCAAATTACCAAGTTATTCCCACTGTGGAGCCCACACACTGGCCAGCCGTGTGACTTGCTAGTGCCAGCGAGCAGGTGGCTTTCTCCTCGGGGAGGCAGCAGGATTTCCAAGTGGCCGATCATGGCATGAGCAGTTGGGAACTCAGCTGGATGATTTCAGAGCGTGTTGTGTTCACTATGCGTCACTCAAGTTCAGTTTTGTCCACAGTGCAGGCGTACAGTTCTGCTCTCGATCCCAATTAGACACAGCACCCTCAGCAAAATGATGCAGTGATGCCAACTGATGTGACTTTTATGACATGACAGAGAGGTGCAGTAAAATTTGATGGAGAACTTTAAGTTTTATTTGTGTGAGTGGTAAGTGAGCTGTTTACCTGTTTGATGCAGCATACGTTTTGGGAATTATGAGGAGCAAAATCTTTAGTGTCTCTGTTGCTCTACTGGTCCTTTCCCATTATCATTTTGAGTATGTTTTAACAAAACTAACCCTTTTTATACTTTATCTATTGTGCCTATCATGCAGTCACACTCTAAAAATTTAAATGCATCTTGAAAACAATGCTGATTCACTTGAAACAGTGGTGTGTGGAGACTTATAGGTGTACAGTGTAACGGCCAGGCAGAGCCACCCACAGCACAGTGAACCCAGGGTTCAGGCTACCTCCTGCAGGGCTCTCTGCAGAAGCGTTCAAAACACCGTAGCAGCCAACACCCAATTGGAGGGTTAGTTACAACATAGTGAAAGGAAGAAAGGAAGCTATTAGTCTTGCTAAGTAAATCAATGGCTGCATAAACAAATCTGAGATACTTCTTTTGTGTTGCTAAGCAACGAAAGTAGTAGATAATGTTGTGTACATTGGCAATCATTCAGACTTATTGTTCTCTTTGGCAGAGTCTTAAGTCTTTTATTTGGAATGGCCGGCCTTCCTCAGTAATATGACTCATTTCTGATGAGTCATATTAAGCAGGTACACCTGTACTGACAGTGTTCTTCACTGTCGGTATGCTCTTGCATAGTGGTCCTCTTTTTTTTTCTGATTCTTGTTCTGCTTTTTCTCCTTGATGTGCAACAGTTTTGGAAGTCTATAAAATTATTTCCTCTCTGGCATTTTTTCTTTGCTTATTCAAACACCCAGCTACCCAACAAAAGCTGACCAAGGGTGTCTGCAGTGTTGACAACAGCAAGCCGCATGAGGCAGTTGTGCTGAAAAATTACACTGTGGTGTCCCAGCATGCCTTCTTCTTCTGCAACACCTCAGTACCAAGTCCGTAAAGGATAAACTGCACTTCTGTTTGGCCTGAAAATGTTTATGTTGTTTACACAGCGGGGCACAAATGAAAGTGACTGGGAGCATTATGCAGACAAACACCATGTGGGTTTTCAAGCCTCGTGGTCTGCACATTTGTCTGTTAAACATCAGCACCTCTCAGTGGTGAGAGGAAAATATTGCAAGTAATTTTGGCGTTATTATGCCATAGATCAGTGGTTCTCAAACTCATTTCAGTGATGTACCCCCTATGAAATATGTTTTCAGCCAAGTACCCCCTAACCAGACTGTGGGGCGGGGCGGGATGTCGGGTTTTTTTCAGGATGATGAAATTGAATACTGTTATTAAAAGTATTAATTATGAAGTTCCATTTATATTTTAATGAATATTTTTTACTCTAAATAATGTTTTTGCAGGAGGCTTGTATGGATGTTAATTTTTAAAATATATATATTTTAAAAATCTCACATACCCCCAAGGGTACGCGTACCCCCATTTGAGAAACTCTAAATGATTTGTTTTTATACTGTG
>OMLB01000949.1:12461-22734 GCA_900302555.1 Myripristis jacobus
TAGGGTTGGTTGAGTTATGTAGTCATTATGGTTGAGGTTAGGGTAGGTCTCCAGGAAACAAATGGCAGTCTATGTAATGTCCTCCAAAGTGACTTAAATAAATGTGTGTGTGTGTGTGTGTGTGTGTGTGTGTGGGGGTGTGTGTGTGTTGTGGTGTGTGTGTGTGTGTGTGTGTGTGTGTGTGTGTGTAGACAGACAGGCAACAGACATGTCATGGTATCTTACAATAACTGTCTGTGGAATGCAACCCACTCCCCGTTCTCAGCTCCCATCAGGTCCACACTGTATGTTACAGACAGAAGCCTTGTTAGAAATCATTGAGTGAGAACAGCCATATTCCCCATAGTAACCCACTTTCTTTGGGTTACTGCTGCTGAAAATGCAGCTCTGAAAGTAAAAAAAAAATACTGGGAATTGGAGGATGCCTCTTTCTGTAACTCACTCGGGCCAATATCCCCCAAAATTGGGTGGTAAAGCATTATAATGACATTATTACTTTTTTTGCAGGAGAGGTCACTTGACAAATTTCAGCAATAAAATCACAGAAAGGAAATTAGCAATAAAAAGTGGAAAAGGGAAAGTTTTACTTCAGCCATTAGCCCATCTAAACATCTAGTGGAATTATCTAAAAAAGATATTTAAGCCTATTTCATCCATTGTTGTGCTTTCACAGTTAAGATCATTTTAGATGAGAAATGTAGAAACTCTGTCTTCACTGCTTTGATTTTATCCAGTAAAAGGACAATAGGGACATTGGACATAAACACAGTTTGGTTGCCTGATCACTCCCAGGTGGGTGAACTGACTGATCAGGGGATTTTTTAATAAGGGAACAGAGGATTTGGTGGCCAATTTTGAGGGTGTGACAGAAAGGTAATAAGTGGAGTAACAAATTACTCCTCCTGGAGAGTCCTAACTACAGTAATTACTTTTAAAGGGGTAATAAATAACAGGCAATGTACAGATCGGTGATAAAGGAAAAACCTAGGTGATTGAGGGATTCATGGTTCTGGAGGCTCTTTAACGGAATTTGATGAGATCCTTTGTCATGGACGCAGATCCACTCAACTCATTAGGGGCCCAGGTTAACAAAAATAAAGAATTATTTGAATTCTTCTTTATGGATTCTATGCAAAAGAGTATGCTTTCTTCTGGGCTTACAATCCCACTATACGCATGACTTCAGTTGTCCCATAATGGCTGGATACCAGAAAAAAGAATGTAAATTGTTTTCCAAGTCCATTTCAGTCACTGAACTTCAACCAAATTTGACATTTTCCACCCCTGTCAACTAAATTACATTAAAAAAAACACTCTTGAGGAATAATGGCTTCACATCCATCCAGTAATGTTAAAGACACTTTTACGTTGTTAAATTGATGATTTTGGTGGTGGAATCTTTTTAAATTTTCAAAATTAATCCATTTAGTTTGAGATCTTCTGAACCGAGTGGGTGTGACATGTCCTGGGCCAACTCATAGTGGGGTAAAGTGAGAATGATTCAGGGGGCCAAAAGCCACATAAGGGCCCTGGGCCCTCACGCAATATCTGGACAATTGAGGTATCTCCATGTGTCTCTTGAGAAAAACAAAACAAAACAAAACATAATAAACAAACACAAAAACAAAAACACTATAATTAAAAGAATCTGTGGGGGGAAAAAATTGATTTTACACACTAATTAAACTGTATGTCTTAAGGGGCCCAGTTTCTTTTTATGGGGCCCAGAATTCCTGGCAACGGCCCTAGGCATATTGTTTACATTATTACAATACTTATGAATTTTTTTTTAGTGATTTCATCCACTGTGGATAGTAGAATTGTAATTCTAGAAGAGTCCACTCACTTGCATAGAAACCATAGATCAATTCAAATGGTTGTGTATTGTGTACCTGGGCTTTTTTTAGGGGCTAAGTGACCTTGGCCCATGTCGAATAATTCACACCAGTTCATTATTCAGCACTCAGAACCCTGTCTTCAACATGCCAATTTGTCATCCATTTTTTATTACCTCATTTTGTATAACCACCTTAACATCAAGCTCCACTGCTCTCTTAGTCAAATGACTTAAAGCAGAACAGAGCATCTTGTATTCTTAATAGTTTTGGGAACTAACCGAGCTTATGCTGAATAAGACCAAGATTTGCCAATAGAACTTAGCAATTTATTACTTACAGATATCAATATGTACATTACACAGTCTCTCTCTGAAGGCAAAATAGCAAAGGTAGCATTTATGCAAAAAAGATTTAGCAGGATTCAGCCAGCAAACAGCTACTTAGCATGACAAAACTGTACACATAACAATTCACAGTCACTGACAGACACTTACTGTACAAAACAAAATGTGGAGATCCTTAAAAGCAGGCTCTTGAAACAGAACCACATGGATCCCACATTGTGAAAAACAGGGGGGGAAAAAAAAGAAAAGAAAGAGGCGTCCTGTTCTCTTCCTTACACATCTAGTAGTCTGTTTCTATCGCTCTTTAGCCAAAGCATTAGACCACTCCGATCAAAGTCCATGCCTGAGTTGCTCTCCATGCTGAGTGGACAGTGCAGCAGTCATTATGCATACATCTCCATTGCCTTTACAGTGCTGGGGTTGCAGCTGAAGATTCTTAAAGCCACATGTTTTTGTTTGTGCTGTGAATTGCATTGCAGGCAGGAGCAATCAACAACCGATCGCTTGACTCAAACTGTCCATTAGAACCAAACTGAAGCCTTTGCTTTGTCTTGATCCAGAGCTGCAGAGAACGAGAGACACAAGAGGAAGCAATTAGAATAAAAGTGAAGGAAAGCAACAATCCTATTTGTTTTCATTCAATTGATCAATAAATTAGGCTTTATTTATATTGCACCTTTCATATGATTGAATGCAACACAACAAGCTTCACAAATGAGAGTATATGAAATAATAAATATCAGAATAAATAAATAAAGCATACAAAATCAGAACCATAAAAATAGGTAAATGGATAAATGAATGCATCCAGATGTGTGAGAATCAGTGAGAATAACATAAAAGACAGGCTAAATAAATATGTGTGAATAGAATAACAATAAAAGAAGATTGTTGCATTAAAAACAGGGCAGTTCCTGTTTAAAAGTATCCAAGTTATCTGTTGCCCTCAGATCCTCTGGGAGTCTGTGTCCGAGCCTATTCCATTTTGGGACATACCTGAGTCATAAACCTCCAAGGGTCCATGGAGGGCCGAGGGGGTCCAGGCAGTGGAGGAAGATGTGATAGGGCTGTTGTTGCTGGGGTCCATCTCCGTCTTCACCCCCTCGCTGTGAGTGGAGCTGTGGCTGGCTGGGCTGGAGGCCAGCTGGCTCTGGTTCCTGACTCCAGGAAGCAACAGAGGACTGAACCTGGGGTCCAGGGCCGGGCTGTGGGCTGGGTAGGCATGGAGCACGGGATGGGGGTGCCGGGAGTGGACATGGGTGTGAGGGTGAGGGTGGTAGACGTCGTGGACATGGGGGTAGCCTCCTGCGCTCTGGGTGTTAAGGCTGTAGGGCCAGGCGTCAGGGAGGGCGGCTGGAGGTGGGAGGCTGGCCTGGGAGAGGGCGTGGCCAGCCCACAGGGCTCCATCAGGGGTGTGGAAGGAAACAGGACTCGGGGAAAAATCTGGATGGACAGACACAGAGACGGAGGGGAGGCAGGGACTGGCCTGGGATGGATAAGCGCCGTTCCAAACAGAGCTGCTCTGGCCCTCAGACAGAGACACACCATCTGAAAAACACAGAAAACAATTAACCATCTTTTTATTCTTTCTTACATCCTTCATTTATTCCCCAAAGGTGAAATTCTCTCATCGCCCTGTGGTTGGGGTCCAGTGTAAGAAAAAGTGCTCAAATGGACACACAGGGATTAAACCTAAACCCTCTTGTATCAATGCTGATGTGTACTGTCAAAGTAACAGCAGTACACTCTTCTCAAGTCTGCAGATTGACCAATCAATGTTAAAATCTTGACCAAATCTGTACTCTTTAGTGGATGGGATATAAATTGAACACTAACCCTAAAGCTACTTAATGATAGTAACAGTACAGTCACTTTCACTTCTGGCATCTGAATATTGTTTTCACAGATTGATTGCTCCTCTCACCTTTCCATAAGCTGGCAGAGGCTGAGGCAGGTGGCTGGGTGACTCGGATCGGCTTGGTCTCGCTGCTGAAGGTGCTGGGCTGGCTGAGGGCGCGGGAAAAATGCTCGTCCACCACGTCGCCGATGTCACCTTGGAAGTAGGTGAACAGCACGCAGCGGGAGCTCAGGTACTCGGCCTCTGCTGGCTGGCTGCCGTCCTTGTGAGTGGAGTCAGATGTGGATCCACTGGCAGACCTGGTTCCTGGTGGTGCTGGATCCCGCTGGAGGCCCTGATGTCTGGGCAGCATCCCTCCTCCTCCTCCTCCTCGTTGCTGCTGCTGCTCCACACTCTCCTGCATCTTACTGTAGACGCTCAACTTCCTCTGGAGGAGACGCAGAGAGAGAGAGAAATTCACTTAAGTAACCATACCAGACTATTTTAAATAGATACATTTTGAATAGAATAGAACAGAACAGAAGTTCTCAAGCAATGTCTAAATAGTTTGTTTCTGATGGAATGGAGTCATAGAGCCATCCACCTCCATGTTTATTTCATGTTCCTCACCCCCAAATTTACTTTCAACAAATTGTAGACTCCCATTTGAAGTGATTTTGCCTCATAGGGTCCCTTATATCAAGAGATGTTTTGGTTTTTGTTATATATTAAATGCTTGTGAAAGGCGTCAGATGCCTTTCACAAGCCAGTATTACTAACATTAAATTTAAATATCTAATTTTAACAATTACAAATATAGTTTTCCTGTAATTATTTATTATTTTCTTTCTTTCTTTTTTTTTTCTCTTCGCTAATATCCCAGTAGCCTTTATGTTTTTGGAAGAAATCAAGAAAATTTACTCAGGTTTCAAAGGGGTAAATTGTTTAAACGTCACAGGCCACTTGAACACTGACAAATAGTGGTGAGATTCATCCAGTGAGAAGGAAATATCGAAATGATCAAATGTTGAAACGGCAGTTTCTAGTGAATTGAATTACAGTTAAATTACAAGTAAATACAGTTAAAATGATCATTTTGCTGAGGAGGACTATCTGAGACCTCTGGGGGTCCTCGGGCCCCACTTTGAAAACCAGTGGAACAGACAACATTAGACTATTATGGATACGGTTATTTCTAGTAGCTTTGTAATAAAATGTATACTTGGCTCCGACGTTTAACCGATGTTTCATCATCCATTTATTTATGGGATGCTTGAGAGATGCGTGGTGATGACTTCCTTTATTTTCCAAACTACATTCCAACTATTTGCACTGCTCAGTATGCCTCATCCACATTCCTGAGTGACTGACTATAGCTGTCATTACATCACCATTTGACCGCAGGATTAATAGGTCGGTGTCATTACGCCTGACCTGAGGCGAATACCCAGCCTCAGACAGGAATTTAATCAGTCAAAATAATTCCAATAAAAGGACTCATGGCTAATAAATGGAAGAGTGAGGAGTAGGGCGTTAAGAAAGTTATGGATAAGTCAGCGTCCCAAACCTGGAAACGTCCTGATACCAAATAAAAACCTCTTTAGGAACTCAAAGTGTCTGTAATACTAGTTGTGTATTTATAATGACCTTATATTACAGTGTCATGTCGCGATTATTTATGCAATTAGCGTAAGTTTTTTACTGCGACATTTCTGTAATACTCCTATGCATCTGACAGTTTTGCTGTTATAATCAGATAGTATCCTCTCTAACTGTATTATAGGTTTATCGGGGATCTTCTTAGCAATGACCCGATGAGTTACTCACCTGTTGTTGCTGGTGATGGTGGTGATAGTAAGCCGCCTTGTACGCCGCGGCAGGGAGGTAGTGCGCTCCATAACTTTGGTGATACATCACATCCAGGCAACTCATAGCGACGGGTCAGGGGCTGCTGAGAAGGGAGTCCGCTGAGAGAAACGCACGCAACACAGCCGACAGCGACTCTCCTTGAGGCTTCAGACGGGCTGGATCCCCTGTGCCACTGGTGCCTCCATATATGCCGGAGCGCATACAATGGCCATGTCGTCCAGTTTGCATACAGACAATGCGGTTCCCGCTGTGCGCTCCACCACCTGGGGTCCCAGAACGGATCCAGACGGTAAGAGAAGCGCACTGTATCCGAAAAAAAAAAAACACTCGCTACTCTGACAAGTTTTCAGAGCGCTTCTGATTGGGCAAGGATTTCTGTCCCCCTCCACCCTTCTCTGTCTTTTTCTTTTTCCATTTTCTTTTTTTTTTAATGGGGGGAAGATATATTTGGAGAGGGCTGGGGCCATTTACGCACGCCCACTGAAGGGCCCGTAGCGCAGCTGAGTTTAGCAAGGCACAAACGCTGCCAAGGTTAAGGGCTCTATTCCCACTGGGTCACCCATACAAAACAATTTTACGCAATACCTGACATGCAGAGCCTCCTGAATCGCTTGTTTGATGAGCCAGTTCTTTTATTTTACTATCAAAGCTCTTTTTGCTCACTGTATTCATTCTCTTTTACTGAATTTTCATCTAGTCACCAAAGCACTTCAGTTCCAGACAGAACACCTTGTAGCCTATTCTGGAAGCTAGACAGGCCTTCATGTCGAAATTCAGGTCAGTTCAATTCAAGATTTATTTCAGACTTAAAATACATGCACACATAGGCATACATTACTAAATTAACTATAACTAAGTCTGTATAAGCTCCCGAATCCATTCCACTGGGTGCACTATGAACCACCACTGACACCTTGCACTAATTACATTTGTGGTCATGGTTGAAGATTATTTCGGGTATGTGTGTGTATATAGAGACCAGGAATGAGCCAAAACTTAAGTGGAGACATGAGTATTCTGGCAGGAAAAACTGAGCGGATATCATCCTAATAGAAGCCCAGAAAGCAGGGTGCACACAGCCCAGATTATCCTACCAGGGGCCCCAGGGCACATAAAACCCACTTCCACTGTACATCTTCCCCATCAATGACCCAGTCAAGGGTTCCTCCTATATCACAAAGGCAAAAAAGTGTTCACAATTAAAGATAGCTGAGATAGTTTAAAATGAGCCCTAAACCCTGGGCACTCTGGTGGTCTGGAGCCCCGGGTCATGTGGCTGCAGTTGGGCAAGGCTAGGCAAGTTTATTTGCATTGCACCTTTCAAACACAAGGCAATTCAATGTGCTTGACAACAGATTTAAGAAGCATAAAACACAATATTAAAGACATAATCAAGTAGAAAAAGAATGAAATAAATTAGACAAAATAAGCACAATTTAGTAAAAGGCAGTTTTAAGGTTTCCCTGGGAAGTGATCCATGGAACAACTCATGCATACTGGTTTAAAGAGAGCAGCTGGTTGAAAACTCATCTCCTGCTCATCCTTCTGACTCACTTGAAACTCTGAGATGAGCCATTTGCTGCCACCTGTTGGCAAAGCCTGTGACATGACAAATGATGGTTGACAGTTTTGCTCATACAGGAGATTTGCAGGGAAGGACAGAGGATAACTCAACACAATGAACATGTACAATACGTGATATTTTTTTAATTCAGTAAACATTTAATCAGGCTGCTAAAACTTCACACAGGAACATGAAGTGGATAATTTCCTCAACGTGAACCCCTTGTCAATTCTTACTCATGAAAGGGTAAAGATCTTTGAGAAATACACTTAGTAACACAATTGTCTTTCAGTGCCTCATGTCCAGTTTCTCTATGTTTGTAATGAAATGGCAAAAAAAAGAAACAAAAAAAAAAACTTTCACACCAGTGACTTTGACTTTGGGGAAACACATTAATGGCATTAATTAGGGTTCTGTTCCATCTAAGTCCAAGGGATGGAACCCCATTTCATATAATCAGTAACGTGTGTCAGCACTGCTAATTAATGTTAAAATGGCTGCTGTGAAGAGTCTATTGATCTTCAAACATTCACCCAAATACAGTATTCTCACAAACACCACATGGGCTTAGATCAGTGCAGGTCCTTGTGTGGCACAAGGTCCTTGTATGTATGGAGACTTGTCAATTCAGTCTGAAATATAATTTTTCTTTAGGCCAGTTTCAGTACCACTAAAACTCTAACTCACTGCTAGAGGAAATTTAGCATCACAAGTACAAACATCAAAATAAACTGGAAACATGTATCACAAATCCCATCACCCAAATTATGACACTGCCACAACTAAATGACAAATAAGGGATTTAAACTTTTGACAATCCTTTCCACAGCCAGACACCTTCAGTCTAATGAGTAAGTACTTTTTACGGAAATTTTTTTTTTTTTTTTTTTTAGAGAAGTGGTATTCCATATACAAACTTGTTCCCATGGAAATCACAATAATTCATTAGTATTTGAGCAAAACAAGTGAACTTTCAGCTTCTCACATGCTTTTTTTTTGGAGGGGTAGCTATTCATTGCTTAATTGGCAACACCTGACCCAAGATTTGGATATTGCAGGTGAAGGCTTTGTTCTGCTTTCAGATTAATTGGTCAAGTATTGCTCTGGTTTTCCCAACATGAACACGGGCTGAAGACTTGATTGTGATGACAAGCCATTGGCACTGTTGAAGCCTCAAGTTCACCTACACCCTCCAAGCTACCCTTATACTCAAGATTTTGCTACTTCAGTTGGATTCTTGATGATTTTACTGCCTCCTAGATATTCAACCATGTGCCATGGAGGGACAGGTCCATACAGGTTTTTGGGTTTACAACTACAAGAGAAGATTCCAATTTACGGTCTCTCACTGAAGGCATATGCAAGCACCTGGAGGAGTCTTTGGAATAAAGCTGTACTACCCCTCCATGTCACACAGCCAACACCTTAGAGACATTTGGGGAAATCAGTTTCTGCAATCCTTATTGCAGTAATGCCTCCTATGACACCATTAGTGACAAATGGTGACCGTGTAGAGACTAATGTTCATAAACAGTGATACCTTTAATCTGTCATAGGTTAAGGAGCCACAACACACCAAGTAAAAATAGAAAACCCTTTAATCAGCCATTTTAAAGTGATAGAATAAAAAAAAAAGATACATTTTTAAAACTCTTGGGATTCAACATCTTTGGCAGTGCTGTTATCCCTGGACATCTTGGTCTTTTTGGGAAGAAGGCTAGCCTGGATGTTTGGCAGGACCCCACCCTCTGAAATGGTGACCCCAGCCAGCATTTTGTTTAGCTCCTCATCATTTCTGACCGCCAACAGGATGTGGCGAGGGGCGATGCGGAGCTTCTTGTTGTCCCGGCTAGCGTTTCCAGCCAGCTCCAGGATTTCTGCGCAGAGGTACTCCAGGATGGCTGCGAGGTAAACTGCAGCGCCATTGCCAACCCGCTCAGCGTAGTTGCCCTTTCTCAGTAGTCTGTGGATGCGGCCCACTGGGAAAGTGATTCCTGCTCTGGCTGAGCGGGACATTGCAGACTTTGCCTTTGGTACTGTTTTCTTCCCACGGCCAGACATCTTCAGTCTAACGAGATATTAGCACAAATATTACCATGCAACTTGTAATAGCGGGCGTTTTAGGATCCGTGTTTTATAACGAAAGTATTGAGATTTTGAGGCACGAACAACCATAAAATAATCAAAGTAATTCCAGGCCTTAAACCATTTAAATAGTGAAATTAAATTGCCACTCACCAGTAGTTATTAGTTCTTTGGAAGATGTAACAGTATTCAAGGAGACAGGATAGATGAACTGCCTGCCTTGTACAGGCTGCTGCTTTTATATGAGGCAGGTTGTAATTTCTTGATTGAGAGCACCTGACCTCAGGTGCTCAATAGGCTCAGTAGTTGTGTCCCACTCCTCTGTGGCATCAAGTTATCTGTTTCCAGCAGCATTTAGCATGTCAGAAGTCTACAGTGACCCACCTGCTTGTACATGTGCACATTGCTTCATACAAGTGGAAACAAGCTCAGTGCTGCGGTAAAGTTCACCACCTGCTTTGTAATGTAACTTTAAAGGCACATACTTTGATTTTGGTTATATGGAGTAACAGCGCCCCCACAATCAAAACTTGCCACTCAAAAGGTACTGCAACAGTTAACCAGAAAAAACACCCCCTTTGGCCAATCAGTGTGAAAAGCTCATTTGTACTTCCTCGGTCCACCCTCAACCATTCAACAAATTTTCATGCAAATCCGTTCATAACTTTTTGAGATATCCTGCCAGCTAACAAACAAACAAACAAACAAACAAAACCCCTCTGGTGGTGTTGTACAA
>OMLB01000964.1:0-12782 GCA_900302555.1 Myripristis jacobus
GAGCGTCTGGATCAAGAGTTAGAGCGGATGAAACAGGAGGTCAGACCATCATTATCTACCATTACTGTGAATTCTGCTTTTTTTTCTAGACAAATATTTTTTTCTAGAAAAAATGAGGGGAACAGGAGAAAGGAATGAATGAGTCAGTCCTGGTTTGTGGTTGTTTTCCATTAGTAACACATTTCTATAAGTTGACACATTGCTCACCACTCTTTAAATCTCCAAACTGGTGATTGCTTCCCCTCTTAGTGTATTTTGACTGGATAAAAAATCACTATTACAAGGAAGAAGAATCTTGCAATGAGGATAATCACTGTGTGGGATAATTCAATATCAGTCTGATATTTAGAGGGGGTGATAACGAAAGTATTGGATTGTTTCTGGGATAGGTAACTGTATTGTTATTATTAAAACCAAATTCCTTATTGCACCACTCATTGGTGGGAAAAGGGAGTCGCTAATATAACACATTACCAAGAAGAAAAAAAAATTCCTGTAGATAAATATTAAAGCTACTGTTAGGTTTAGGTTAAGGGTAAAGGTTAATGGATCAATTCAGTGTGATCACAGGTGGATTACAACCGTGTGTGTGTGTGTCTGTGTCACAGAACCAGTCACTGGCATGCGAGGCGCGCTCAGTGCGGGCCTACCGGGACGAAGTTGACTCACTGAGGGAACGAGCTGCTCGGGTTGACCGGCTGGAGACGGAACTGACGAGATGCAAAGAGAAACTCAATGATGTCCACTTCTACAAGACTAGAGTTGAGGTACGACCATAGCCACACCACACGATTACACAGCTTCACTCAATAATCACTCATAATAAATTTTTTTGCAGTGCGTGGCATTTTCTGTCTAACCCTCCAAAGACCTGTTAATGCAAATATGACACATATTTTTACTTAACTGAAGCTGCTGAAACCAGATATTTAGTCCCCATATTCAGTGTAATATTGTTACTAGAACAAATCTCTATTAAATGATATGGTTGTGTAAACAGAATAATGCAAATGCAAAATAAAGTGAGACCTATGGTCAAACCATTAAATATCACTTGAAAAAACTATAGCTAGAATAACCTCTTCCATATTAAAGAGGGAAGACATTGACATGCCAATATTCAATATTTTTAAAAAGGCAGATATTAATATACATAACAATCTAACTGTATTTTACATGTATTGACATATTGCATACATTTTTGCATGTTACAGCTGTTATTTTGCACACCTTCCATACATACAGTAATTCATATATTTCATGCGTTTCACTTGTTTCTAACTGAATACATTCTAGCATTGTGTGCCATATTCAGTTCTCTTCATCTGCTCAGTTCCTATTTGTTTTGTATTTGTCATGCTGCTACAAATGATACAAAAACACAGTTTCATTCAAATGACATCTAATCAAACTATCATCTTACTATAAATTATATAACTACTGTGTAGTTTACATTAACATTAACATAATCACAAGCATGATTTTGGCATTCTCACGCACCTGGAACATGCATGTTCCAGGTTTCTTCACTGTGTACAAAAACATACATAAAATCAGCAATGACACATTTATAGAGTAAAACTCTGAGGTGAAATGCAGACAGCTTTCAGCTGACTGTCGAGATATAAACTCAGCTGAGCTGGCAGCTGGCACTGGCAGGCCTTTCAATCTGTGTGCGTGTGCATGTGTGTGTGCGCGTGTGCGTGCAGGAGCTGCGTGAGGACAATCTGACTCTGATGGAGACGAAGGTGTTGCTGGAGGAGCAGCTGTCAGCCTCCAGGGGACGCTGTGATAAACTGCACATGCTGGAGAAAGACAACCTGTTACTGCGGGCAAAAATCCACGACCTGGAAATGGTAATGTTCTGTCCAGCTCTATTTGAAGACAGCACATGAGGCCAATAGTGTCTTTTCATCAAAAAATAGCATCTGGTTATGTCACTGTTGGCCACCTCTGATATGATGGATAAGATGCAGTTGGCTTGATTACTTACTTATTGTCAGGGATGTCTATCAGTATCAATATAAGTTTTACTTTTGATATTTAGCTGATTGTGAATGTAACCTTTTTCCAAGAGTGTACATTATAGTGGACATTATAGATGGGACGATAGCAGCTATTGGCACTGGATTCAGAAAACATAGTGTCTTATTATGCTAGCGGAGGGTATTATTATTGTGGGTACATAGTCTTTTTTTTAGATGATTTTCCTTTTTTTTGATTCTGTGATATGTATGATAATGTCTGCCACTCGAATATTAGTCATTGGCTTTGGTTTCTTCACTTCAAATGTATCAATATTAGTATTAGCCTTCAATAACTGATAATGTCAAATCATGGTATAACTCAGTAAAATTCATTAAGTTTGTCTAGTTTGTCTATAGGTAATGTAGTTTGTGCTAAATGATGTAATACATAAGTATAAAATCACTCTTTAGATGAAAATCTTTTAGATTCCTCTGGAAAAAAATTCAGTCCAAAAATATTCCCATTATTGGCCTTCACCAACTCTTTTTGTTGAACCCTCATATCTTTCTATTTTGATGTGTCTATCTGCTCTCGTGTGTGTGTGTGTGTGTGTGCGTGTGTGTGTGTGTGTGTGTGTGTGTGCAGGAAAGAGACAGTGAGCGCCGGAGGCTGGAGGAGCTGGTGGAGGAGAACATGCTGCTGGAGATTGGGCAGAAGCAGAGTATGAATGAATCAGCTCATCTGGGCTGGGAGCTGGAACAGCTGACCAAGAACCATGACAGCACTAACACTGAGAGTATGATGACTTTATTCCACTTTATTCAGAATCAGAAATACTTAATTGATCCCCAAGGGGAAATTCTACTCTGTTCTGTTCTGTTCTATTCTATTCTATTCTGTTCCAGTATATGAATCACTGGCCCTCTTGGTTAGTGACAGTGTGTTCTGTGTTATTATCCTCTCCTCTGTTGTGCTGAAGAACTTTTCTGTGTTTCAGCTCGCAAGTCGTTGGTCCATGAGCTGAATGAGTGTGTTTCCAGCCGGGTGTTGAAGCTGGAGAAAGAGAACCGGGAGCTGCAGGCTTCCATTGAGAGACTGCGCGAAGAGAATCACCTCCTGCAGGAGCAGCAGCTGCACAGCCAGGAGCTGGACAGGGAGAACCAGGGCCTCAGCAAGAAGGTAGGAGACAGGGATGTGTCGGGGTGTAGCCACAGATCACATGGAAATTAGCTTTATCTCTCACTCATGTCCACTGAAAACCACAAAAAGGCCTTGTTGTGCACCTCGTCACTGTATGCTGTCATCTTCTAAATTACACTGGATTTAAAATATTAATAACTGCTTGTATAGCCCTGTCTACAAGTGCGAATAACATGAAATTTAGTGCCCATTTTCAGCAGTGCTCTATTGAGTTGCAAAGTGTGTGGGGTTATATAGATTGCCAGTACAGGTAAAAATCACATTCATTTTCTAAATTGCAATGTGACGTCATGCCACATTTCAACACTTTGTTGCACCTGAAACTCCTTAAGTAATAATACAGGTCAAAGTCAAAGTTGCAAGACTGTGTCATGAGTTTGTCCCATAGACTTACATTCAGTCAGACTTCTTTTTGGAACTATCATAGTCGCCACCTGCTGGCTGGTTGGCTTGACTTTTTCTGTCCTGGTGTGGCCTGTTGTGGCCCAGACTGTGTACATAAAAATATAAAGAGATAATTCAACTACAAGTCCCACAGTGCATTGCTTTAAGAAACAGCCAATCACTAAGCTTCAAATGCTGTTGCTGCTGGTGAAGTTGAGTGTTGTAGCTTTGAGTTGAGTTTCATTTCAATAGCTTTGGTGTCATGCTTTGTTCCTGGTTGCAAACACCTGCATTTAATACAATATTATACTACATAACATTTAATATATTTGACTATATTTTGAATATGTCCTCACTATGGTAACGTTGGCAGAGGCTCATGGATATTGTAGTATTTCATGTCATTTGACATACTGGACTGAGAGAAAAATGTGATTTCTCAGAGATGAAGTTGAAACATTTAGAAGGAATAGAATTTACATTACCACATGGTATCATTTCCTTATTCCAGAGACAATCTTGAGTCAGAGTTGAGTTATATAGTGGTGACTGTTAAAAGTAAAAATCCGAATGGGGAAAAAATAAAAGAACCTGCATCCTCACCTACTCAGATCATCAGTGTGTGCCATATTGGATTTTTCACCATTTTGAGTTACTTCCAATCCTTTTCATTTAGTGACTAATGGGCCAAGGATGTGACTGCATCATCTATACAACCAACCATTATGAAGGCAGAGAGGCCAAAAAGAAAAGACCAGCAGACAATGTAGATGGTCCTCTAAACTATTTGATTTTTTAAGGAACAGACTGGAGACACTCACCTTTTTCATATTTGTATTGACTGATAATATTTTTTGTCTATGTGTTTGTTAGCTGGAGCGTCTTCAGGGCCTATTGGATCAGGAGAGGCTGACCAATCAGGACATGGAGTCTCTGGGGGAGGAGCTTCTCAGGGAGAAACAGAGTATGGAAAGAGAAATGCATACCCTGAGGGCTGAAAAAGACAGACAGGTACTTACACACAACAAACTCCACTCTACTGTGCTAGATTTTAGAGCTGAAGCCCTGACATCAAAGCTGTTTGTTGATGCTCTTTTCTCCCCTGCCTCGTCCAATCAGATTTTGGAGTTGGAGAGCGAGCGGCAGCACTTGTCGGATGCGGTGGCATCACTTCATGAGCGCGCTCAGTCCAACAGCGAAGAGAGGGTCCGTGAGGTAGAGGCAGAGAACTGCCAGCTGCACCAAAACCTCACTGATGCTGGCTCCCGATTGGCAAGCCTAGAAACCCAGCTCAAACTAGCCAATGAGGAGGCAAAGAGTCTGAGGGAGAAGGCGGGACGATGTGAGGAGGCGGAGAGAGAAGCTATGAGGCTGGAGAGGAGTAGAGATGCCCTGAACAGAGACGTAATGCTACTACAACTTAACCCCTTGGGATCTGGTTTCCCTCAATTTTCCTTGAAGTAGTTTCCAAAAAAAATATCTTGTCTCTGCTGTTTGCAGCTTCATTCAATGTACATCATATTTATATAGAGTGAAATATTCAAAGCCATTGTTTTATGACTTCAGGATCTCCACTACAATTTAAAATAAGGTTCTGAGGGTTTGAACAAAAATGCATTTGTCATGATGGACATACCGATGGAACTGGAAGAGAAGAGGTTAAAATTTGCATTCTACGTTGTTCCTTATTGGTGGCCGAATGTCAAAATGCAGAAAATGTAGCTATTTTTTTTTTTTTTGTTTCTATGTGAATCGGGTGGGAAGGTACTAAATAATAAATACAAGTTCTGCATGTTTGTGTTTGACCTCTAGGTGGCAACTCTGCGTGCGTCCATTGACCGGTCGGAGGCTCTGGAGAGGGAGGTGTCCTCCCTGGAGCAGGATGTGCGCAGGCTGAAGCGGGAGGCAGAGGAGGCATGGCAGGAGCTGCAGCGGCTAGGGAGGTGCGAGGAGGAGAACAGCCTGCTGACGAAAGAGAACGTGGAGCTGCGATGTTCCCTGGAAAACTTGCGCTCTTCGGCCTCCCGCCTGGCTGCCCTGCAGGAGGAGCACAGGGATGTGCAGAGGGACAGGGAGCAGCTGCAGATCAGGCTGGAGGAGGCCAGAGAGGAGGCACTAGGAGAGAGGAAGAGGGCGGAAAGGCTGGAACTTAATGTGGTGGGGCTGAATCAGGAGAAACACCGCCTGGAGGACGAGAGAGACAGGAGCAGAGAGGAGAGGGAGGAAGTGGAGAGGAAGAGACGGGAGAGGCAGGGCAGGGAGGAGGAGCTGCGGAGAGAAGTGGACAAGCTAAAGGAGGAGAGGAGGAGGAGGGAGGAGGGCGAGGCGGAGAGGAAGAAGCTCCAGTTGGACCTGGAGCAGTCGGAGAAGGACAGGAAACACTTGGAGAAGGAGAGCTGGCGGATGCGAATGCAGCTGGAGGCGAAAGATGTGGAGCTAGAGGAGAAATCCATGCGACTGGTCATGCTGGAGAGGGAGGCCGGTCCTCTCAGTATGGAAGTTGATAGGCTGAAGGAGGTGTCAGTCAAAGCCAAGGAGCTGGAGCGGGAGAACAAGGAGCTTCAGAAACAGGCCACGATTGACAAGAAGACTCTAGCTACTCTGAGAGAGGTACAACACAGGCTGTTTCACACTGTGGTCCCACTATAATGCGTTGATATTCCTGAAGGCCATGAACAATATTTTTTGATTGAAACTGCTGATTTTCATTTCTGCTGATATTCAATAGAGGCCATGTTCATGCAAAAAGATGACAAACAGGTCAGTGTTTTCCCCCAGAATTTTATTCTCACCAGGGTGGATTTAGGTGATTAACAGAAAATTAATGTATTGTAATTTTGGTAATCATTTAATTGTTTTAGTCATTTATCATGTAAAAATAGCAAACATTCCCTGGTTTGCAGCATTTGACCAAATGATTTATCAGTTAATCAAATAAATATTGACAATGAAAATAATTGTCAGGAGCAGTTCTACTGCTGAAACCAAGGAGAACAGTTTAAAAACCGGAAGTGACAAAGTATTCACAAACAATGTACAAGAACTTAACTGATTCCTCTGGTGTTGCTAAGACTCCCAAATTGGCCTCTCCGTTATGAGATTTATGTGGAAATTCGCTGAAATGACACCAGCTTTTTTCAGCTTATAAACATCATTCAATCCTATTCAAGATACTGCTTTTTATAAAGCCAAACTTAAGAGTTATATCGTAACATATTTTGGGCAAAAGAGATCAGCAGAAAATATACATTTTATTTCTTATATCTTCTACTTTAGCAAGTCAGTGGCCATGCTGATTTAGATGTCACTTCTTATCTATCACTATAGTCCTTCAGGGTTACTTCAGGCCATTTAGCTGAGGTACTGCCTGAAAGTAGTCTATGTGGAATAAACCAGCATTATCATCCCACATTTATCACGTAAAACAGTTGCAGCGTCTGATAACAACAAGTTAGTTTGGGCTCAGCTACACTGTGGCTTTCAAAGGTTACTTACTTATATTAGTTAGTTAATGTCGAATCATAAATTCCTTAAGGGAGAGATGCTAATCTGGAAAATGAAGCCAATTTATCATTAGCAAAAAATCCCACCCATATCTGTGTAACATGGCCTTTTGTGATGTAGGAGCTGGTGTCAGAGAAGCTGAGTGTGCAGCAGCAGAGTGTGGAGCTGGAGAGACTGAACCAAGAGCTGGAGAAGATCGGACTGAATAGAGAGAGACTGCTGCAGCAGGAATATACACTGGAGGACAGGTAACACGAACACACACACACACACACACAGCCCACAGGGATATTTTGGCTGTTAAATGACTTTATATCATTTAAATAATATGTTTTTAGGCTATTCATCCCTTTATTCATGTAATTGGTGTGCGGGTGGGTAATTTATTCACTTAGTACTTGAGTTTTACTGATTATTGATTATGTCGTGTGTGTGTGTGTGTGTGTGTGTGTGTGTCAGTAGGTACAGGCTACTTGAGTCTCGGCTGGAGGAAACTGTCCAACAGACAATGAAGATTAAAGAGGAGAAGATCTCCAGTCTGGAGCAGAAACTACAGGAGAGCAACACACTCAATGCCACACTACGCACTGAGCTAGCCAATGTGAGGACATACATCCTATGTGTTTTCAGTCTAATTTTCCTTTTCTGATGAACTGTGCCTTTAAACACACAGCCACCACATGAAAAACATAGACCCGGCCCTGTGCAAATGCAAATGCAAGAAAAGCATCATGGAATATACAATGAGTTGAGTTGACATCATTTGTGATATTATCATTGTGGGGTTATATTGTGTATTGTGGTATAATGTGCTTCTGACATCTTTCTGCCATAGGCTTGTCAGACTTTGCCTGCTCTGTGTCAACAACGCAAGGGGGAAGAAATCCACAACTTCCAGCAGCCCTCTGGGCAAGACCAGAGTCATGGGTCGGCCACTGTGGAGCTGCTGCGCATGAAAGATCATCTCATTGATGTTGAGAAGAATGTGAGATTGAAAACTTTCTGGAAATTTAACCTTTGTCATTGTTATTATATGTGTTTTTTCAATATGTTTCTATTTTTACAAATTACAATTCACATTTGGCAAAGGGTTTTACCCAAAGCGATGTTTATTTTTATACACCAACAAGCAAAGATCAATTCAGGAGAGACCAACGACATCAAGTGCCAGAAAGCTCCGGTTCTGGTCCAAAGGACATAGGTGCTACAAGGCAGTGATACAAAGCAGTGCAAAGAGGGAACATATAGAGTGCATTAAGATGGAACAAGGAGGAAAACATGGAGGCAGATTTTTTTTAACACAGTCCATTAGGTGAGCAAGTGTTCCCTGAAGAACTAGGTTTTTAGCCTTCTCTTAAAGACTGAGAGGGAATCTGTGGATCGAATGGAGTGTGGTAGCCCATTCCACCACCAAGGAACCACAGAGGAGAAGAGTCTAGCTAGCGATGCAGGGCCATGTTATGCTGGCAGCACCAGGCACCACTCCATGGTGGAGCAAAGATGGTGGGAGTGTAAACCTTTTATGCAGTATATGTTTTCATTAATTTTCTTTTTCTCAGTGTCTTCTATTTTTTGATACATGTTGTGATTCATATATTTTTGCTCCTTTTCTCAATATATATCTTCTTAATTTGTACTAATTTGGTAAATGAGAGTTATGTTAATGTTTGCTCTTTTCCCATTTTATTTTATATTGTCATTACTGTATTACTGTGTTATGTTGTTTATGAATTCTTTGTTTCTGGTGTTGTATTTTTATCCAGAATGCCTCACTGCAGGCAGAGTGCAGTTTATTAAAGGAGCAGCTAAAACAGCTGGAGAACCAGAACACTTCCCTGAACAACCAGGTGGTGGCTCTGCAGCGACACACCACCACCGTGCAGGAGCAGAACACAGCCCTACATACACAGACAGCAAAACTGCAGGTAAATACCACACACAGAGAAAACAGGGTAACATAAACAGTTTTGGCTGTAGTGATATATAAATAAAATGTGTCTTCCTGCGTTTTAGGTGGAGAACTCTACTATTTCCTCCCAGAGTGCCTCTCTCATGGCCCAGAATGCTGTGCTGCAGGGCCAGGTGGCCGCCTTGGAGACAGAGGCGGAGTCATGGCAGCGTCAGCGCGAGGAGGCGCGGCGAGGCCGGGAGAGCGTGCTCAGCGACCACGAACGCTTGCTGAGCGTGCATGAGAGGCAAGCGCATGAGTATGAGCAGCTGATCAGTCAGCATGCCTCGTTGAAAGGCAAGCAGAGGGCACTGGAGAGTGAGCACAGGGCACTGCACAGCAAGTAAGTTCATGAGACTAGGCATTTGAAGAATGGCCAAAAAGTTGGCTCTCTGTGAGTGGAATTCTCTCTTTTATTATTTTTATTATTATTTTTTATTCCCACTAGTTTGATTTTTATCCAGTAAAAGTATGAGGAACACCAGATGTAGGGTGGGGCAATATATCAGTATTATATCGATACTGTGATATGATCATTATATTCAAATTACTAAAAATTTGGCAAAATTTGGTTTCCTGATCATTAAGAGGAAGAGAAAGGAGAGAGGAAGCAGTTTCCAGCTTTGGGGTGAGAAAGCGAAGAAGATAACAAGTAGTGCCAAGAATTATTACTCCTACCAATAAAGTAATACCAGTACTTTTGAAATGAGAAATGTATTATGTTTTGTGGTCAGTCCCACCTTTGACCCTCTAGTGGAAACGTGACAACTAATGTCGGTGAAGATAAGGACTCAGTTCATATTTGCTAAGACCCAAATGCTGTGTTTAACTTGCATGATCTCATCCAAATAAACCACCTTACAGTAACACTAACACTGTCTTTCCTACAGTTTGTGCAAACTTTGAAAATGTTGCAAAAAATAAAATTGGAATTGTGTACTTGGTTTCATGGAGCTATGCTGAAGGGAATAATATGCCCCTCTCTCGTTGTAGGTATTGCACCTTGCTGCAGCAAAAGGAGAAATTGGAGGAGCAGGAACGGTGTGGCCAGAAGGAGAGAGAAGAGCTAAACCAGGAAGCCCAGAAGAATCGGCTCCTGCAGCAGGAGAATCTGCAGCTGAAATCAGAAGTAGATCGGTATGTGCTTGCACACATATGCACATGCACTCATTTTAAATTTACTCCCATACATTTACATGCACCCATAACCCAGATTATTCACAACAAAAGTCCTGGTTAGATTTGTTACAGCAGCAGCTGAGATCAAAGCTAAAGGAGACTGTTAGAATAATGTAATCAATAACCGCTACCTAACACTGACCTTAGCACAAGAGCAAATACTTCCCTGCAATTACTTATTTGAATTAAAAAAGGTGATTTTGGGGCACCCTGGTGGCTTATCGGCTAAGAGCGCCTACCATGCACCAGGGCCCAGTCGCAGCAACCGGGGTTCAAATCCAACCTCAGATCCTTTGCTGCATGTCATCCACCCTCTCTCCCCTGCCCTTCCTGTCTATCTCCACTGTGACTGTCAAATAAAGCAGAAATGCCAAAAAAGGTGATTTTGCCAGAAATTAGTCTTACATTTGGTAAAGATTTCTTTTCAAATTTTGTTAAAAAGCGTTAAATTTAATTTTCTGATACCTGTTGACACTGTAAACTAATCATCTTTAAGAGCTACAAAGTTTTGAACAAGTAGATCATGTGTTTTCACCACTTTTCTATTGCTTTTCATGGTGGCATGGCATTAATTTCAATTTCAATTTCATGACTTCACAGCTACTGCAAATTGAAAATTGTGCAACATTAATTAAAAATAAACAGAAAAAAAATATATAATGACTTGAGTGATTAACATCCATCAATAATGGATGCAGCCAATCTTGTAGTTATTTTAAAAGTCTTTCCTCTTGCCTTCCTTCCTTGCCTTCCTCCCTCCAGGGTGACTGAGAGTCATTCACAATTGTCAGAGCAGTGGGAGGGGCTCCAGCAGCGGGCCAATGAGCTGAAGAACTCACTAAGCTCCTCCCAGCTGGAAGTGAGCCGCTGGATGGTGAGATATGATACGCTAATAGAGCAACACCAGGGTTTGGATCTAGCCATGACCAAACTGGACAACCACTGTGAGGTAAATGAGCTTTTGTAGTTTATTATGGAACATACTACAGCCAATGGAACATTTTCTTATTGGAAGTTAATACAGTACATCAACAGTACAAAAAGACTCTCCCAATACTTTTCTGACTCTTTTCTGTGTGTGTGTGTGCTTGTGTGTGCGTGTGTGTGTTTGTGTGTAGCTGCTGAGTCGACTGAAGGGGAACCTTGAAGAGGAAAACCACCACCTCCTCAGTCAGATCAACCTGCTGAATCAGCAGAACCACACTCTGCTGGAGAGGAGCATGGAGAGCAAAGAGCTCTACCACCAAGAGCAGAAACTCTACATGTAACTAGATATTGTACACAGACAGGAACAGACCCTGCACATGTCTGAAAGATGGTTAGATAGAAACACCATATCCAGGTTATTTGGTGTCAAGTTCAAAGAGAGCTCAGATGTCCTTGTCTCTGTTTCTCTCTCTCTCTCTCTCTCTCTCTCTCTCTCAGTGATAAGCTGAATGCTCTGCGACGTCAGAAGGAGAAACTGGAAGAAAAAATCATGGACCAGTACAAGTTCTATGATCCCACACCTAAAAAGTAACTCTTTTACCATCAATTCTGTTGTGTTTTCAAGTGAAATGTAGAATAGCCATACGTTGTAGTAATTTGCTGCTTTTCCACCAACTGTGAAGGGAGACCTCACCCATTTTGAATAATGTAATATTATTTCACTTCCCACCTAGCTGTTAGGTAGGACCGGAAGATAGCACTACTCTATCTTCCTCTCAGTGGAGGATCCAGCCAGTGGATACTGGCTGGATCCTCCAAATGCTAGCTGTTAGCCTCCTGCCATTGAGGTGGACTTAAAAAGTAATTGTCTTAATCCACTCAAATTGTCAAAAAAGGAAAGAGTTTTCATGTGTAGCAGGATTTTTAAAGCCTGTTTTTCAAAATGGATGAACTTTCCCCTTAATGCACAATTTGTCAGTCATCAGCTTTTCCCCCCATTAAAGCCTCTCAAAGATATACTTTGGGGCTGATATTCTTTATTTGACTAAGTTGACTATTTTCATACCAAAATAGGGCTGAACAATTAAGCAAAATATTAACGAAACAAGTGCAGTATCCAAATCGCAGTAGCTGTAGTTTCTTGATCAAGGTAAAATGTGCCACAGTATAATTGAAGTATTGTGGTGCTATAGACACTTAACAAATCATGCCCTCCAGATGTAAGAAAATATGCTTGTTCATGTCACATCATTATGGTTTTAATAGTTTTCTCAGTGAAAATCATGCAGAATTAAAATTTCCAAGAAAGTAGTGAAGCATATCACTGTCAGTATCTGTCAAAATAGTTGCAATATGATTTTTTTACCATATTGTTTGGTCCTCTGCCAAAGTTTTTCACTTTTGTTCTTGTCAGCATGAATGAGGCCCCTGAAACTAACTGAGACAGATTCGATTTTTGATTACTCAGACTCTGATTTATTGTATAACAGTTATGCTTGATTATGATATGATGGACAATGTTTTTTTTTTTTTTTTTGTAACAGGAGGAGTCAGTGGGCAGGAGCCAAGGCTTTGGCCAAATTGATCAAACCTCGAAAGGAGAGCAGCAGGGAGAGAGGGTGTGACCGAGACAAAGACGGGGGCAAAGAGAGAGAAAGAGAGAGAGCCAAAA
>OMLB01000967.1:1458-29818 GCA_900302555.1 Myripristis jacobus
CATTAGTAGTGTTAGTGCTCTCTCAGTGCTCACTGTGTGTGTGTGTGTGTGTGTGTGTGTGTGTGTGTGTGCGTGTGCGTGTGCGTGTGCGCAGCTGAAAGGGGTCGTGGCGGAGCGGATGGGTGCCCAATCCAAGCGGCTGGTGCTGATCCACTCCGGTCGGGTCCTGGGTGACTCAGAACTGCTGAGTCAGCTTAAAGGACAGGATGGATCCGTCAGCCTCCGCATGGTCCTCAGGTACATACGCGTGTGTGAGCGCACACACCACAGGGTAAACGCCACGGGATAGACTGGACACTTGGTCACTGGCACTGACACTTACAGAGTCAGAGACAAAACCTCAGAGTCACTGGTGTCGCTGGGATGTGGAATCAGGGGCTGCTTCAGTCAAAGTTGTAGACTGCTGACATGGTGGAGATGCAAAATGAAGTGTATGTTCTAGCAACAGCATGGGACAGATACAGTACATTCAGAATCTGAATCTCATTTGGGGCAGAAACTCATGCAAAAAACTTCACCGGTCAACAAAGTCACAGGTCTGTTCATTGTCTGTGCCAGATTTTACACCCCCATGGTTTAATTTTACTCCTGCAATTTTTATTCTCAGGAAAAAGACGTAGACCTACATGTATGTGTTGGCTGAACTGTGTTGTGGCACAAAACACTATGTGATTGGGTTACATCCACTTATCCATAAGGACCACCCCACCCTAACGCCTGAAGTGTCCCGGGACAGCTTATTGCAGAACAGACCCAACCTTTCTTAGCGCTGCACTCCATAAGTCTATGCTGCAGGCTTTTGCACCATGCTCTCTTGCAGTCAAGCCCTCTAGAGAAACGAAATCCATAAAGTTGAAAGCTGTCATCCCTCTTAGTGGGTGTATCAGATGGCTTCCATCTACATGCTTTCATTTTTTTTTTAACTGTGCAGCTGTAAGCTCTGCTAGCCACTGCTGCCTCTGTGATAGCAAAATTTCCATGTCATATGGAAATGGTTTCCCAGCTTCCTATCAGAGCAAACAGCACAATTTAGAGAGTGTATCATTATTCATTAGAAAAAAATCGCTAGAGGGTAAAATAAAAATGGTGCATGCTCAAATGATGAAATGTTTGCTCAACCAGATTCCTTGATGAAAGTAGTAAACTATATGAAGATTAAGCATGTTATTTTTTGTGATAAAAAGGAGTAAAATCAGATTTCCACAAAGCAAAAACAGAATTTTTAGCCTGATGAAGAAGTAATTGCATCCCAAAATTCTGTATGATAATTCATTTGAATGTAACACAGGTACGCATGTGTGTATATGGTTTTGACAGTGATACTGGAACACCAGATTTGGATTAATGGATTGTTCTTCTGTTTCAGGCCTCAGCATTCATCCGCCCCACCCATCAGTGACCCTGCCTCAGAAACGGTCCAATCAGAGCTCACACCTGTTCTGGACCCCAGCCCTGATAACCTCACACCATCTCCCACCTCTCCCCTCTGCCTGGGTAAGATCAAAGGTGCCCTCTGATTGCACATTCAGCTCTTCTCTTCTCCTTTTGGCCAAATTTCACCCTGTTGCACCACTGTTGCATTTGATATGTGAGTCAGTTAGCTTGTTTTCAGTTTGTTCTTCAGTCCTCCTGCTTCTACCTCCTCATATCTCTTTCCTTCACACTTGCTGTCTTCCCTGCCTCCCCCATCACTCTCTCTCTCTCTTCCTCTTCCTATCTCTCAGCTCCTATTTCCTCTGACTCCCTTCCCTCTTGACGATCCCTCTTTCCCTTTCTGTCCGCTCAGTCTACACACTCTCCATTTCCATAGTATCCCAATTTACCCCCATCTTCTGTAGCTCAGTTTAGTTTATTGTTAGAAAGACTGAAAGAATGCAAAACATACTATAAATAATAAATTAAAAGTTACAAAATATCATTTGAATGCAGTTGCTGGGAATGTGATACAGTTCGGAAAGGCCATTCAGTCAGTAAATGTGACAAAGGGAGAGGAAAATAAGGAAAGGAAAAGAAGAAAAATCCATAAAATAAATACATGACTTAATGTGCATAGTTTTTAACAGATACTGATACTGAGATACTGAGACTTATTGAAAATGATTTCAGAACAGGTACTTTTTATGGGGTCTTGTGCAACTTGAAACCAAACTGAAAACTGTCCCTGAGTGGTTAGAAAGAAAGCTGAGGGAAGGTTGTCAGATGATCTCGTAGCATAGCTATGTATATGATAACCTGAAATAAACAAATAAAAAATACCTTTTAAGGGTAAGTTCACCTGATGTTTCAGTGTTGTCATAGAACCTAACCCCCCCACCCCCTCTACTTTTTTGAGTGCTCATTATATTTTGATCCGTCTGATTTTTCCTCTGCTGTTCTTCATCTCACTTGTCCTCGCCACTCTCCTACAGTGGAAGGTCTGGACAGCCTGGGTCTAAATACCAGCAGTCCTGGTTTCTTCTCAGCTCTCCAGCGCCAGATGGAGAAGCAGCTGCTGGCTGATCCAGAGATGATGTGCCATGTACTGGGCAGCCCGCTAGTGCAGAGCACCCTGTCCTCCTCCAGCCCCCAGCTCACCAGGCAGCTCATCCTGTCCAACCCCCAGACCCAGCAGCTGTTGCAGACAAACCCCGAGGTGGGCGACATGCTCAACAACCCAAATGTCATCGCACAGGTGGGTGGAGGTTGGGCTGAGAGGGCGGGTGAGTGGTGAGGTGCAGATGTGATGGAAGTTGTGAGTGGCACGATGCACTGTTTATGTGCATGTATCAGAGCAGGGGCATGTGTGTGTGCAGGGTGAGGGGTACGACGCTGGAGTGTGGATTGTGCATTTGTGTAAATGCATGGTAGAGTTTGAATGCATAGTTTTGTTATAGATGATCTTTAACGTCACAAGGAAATGACATTACAGTTGTGTTGGCTGTGCAATTCAATGTATTTCCAGTTGAGGCAGGACATCATGTGTGGATGAACTGTTAAAAAGTAGATGGGTTGGACCAAAACAAAAATTTAGCAGTGAAGCTTATTGCAGTGGAGCTGGTGAAGCAATCTATCTGAAATGTTTTGCACGTAATCCTAAGCTGACATGAATTCACAGTTCTTATAAATGAATAAATTCCTCCACTGGGACATAAACACTGGGTCCCAGGAAAAGGAAAAAGCCTTTTGGGGTGATCACCCAAAATACACTGCATACCATGTTGCCATTTCTGTCCTTTCAAATGTGAAGTTGCAGGTTTTATATTTTGGAAGAGAAGGAAGGCGGTTGTTCAAAAATGGCATTATCAGATGCATTTTTAGTTTTTTGTATTGCTGCTGGCATGGAAGAGGTAACCACTAAAAATATCCATTTTTCCAAAAAGCAAAAGTAATGGGATTTTTGATGTTAAAAAAAACACAAGGCAAAAAGGTTATTTCTTTTTCTTTCTTTTTGTATTTGAAACATTGCAATCCAACATTGTCTCTTTTCCTTGTATCTTCTTGCCTTTTCCACCCTCCCTCATATACTTGTCCTATATATTTGCCCTTTCCCCAGATATTAGAGCTTGCAAGGAATCCTGAAATGATCCAGGAAGTGATGCGTAACCAGGACAGGGCATTAGGCAACCTGCAGCCGGCACAAGGCAACTCTGAAACCATAACGGGTGATTGTGATGACCTTCAGAAAACAGAAATACAAGAACACGGCCTCAACCTTTCACAGGTACAGGTGCAGAGACACACTCCCTCACTCTCGCTTTCTCACAGACAAACAGCACATACACATATTTAATCCAGAAATCTTATCCTGAATGAACAGTCCAGATATATCCATCATCCTGTGTCTTTTCTTATTAATTTTGTTCTCCTCTGTGCTCACTCTCCCAGATCCAGACTGGGGCAAGCCGAGTGGCGGCTTCATCGCATGGGAACTCCCCACCAATAAGGAAAGACAGAGAGCAGACCCACTCCTCTAGCCACTGGACAGATCCTCTTTCAAAACTGACTACCCCACCTGTAACTGATCCCTCTTCTCAGAAAACTATTACTGGAGGCAAGAAAATGCACAGCCATATGTAGTAAAATGATGATTTTACTATACGAATAACCAAATGGTAAAGTCTCTTCCAAGTCAGCTACATTGATCCAATAGAAAACAAACAGGATTCTTGATGAATAGATTTTAATTGAGTTGCTTTGAGAAATTTAGTAAGAAGAAACCAAGGGGGCTTTGCTTATAGTGCTTCTACTTCATAGAAAACAAAAACAAGAAACACTTTTCTTCCTGTGAGTGATTTCATGGCGGTAACCTGCTGAGACCCAGACACAGGGAATATCAAACCAACCTGGCAGACCTACAGTCATCCTTGATGCCAGGCTCTGTTCACTCTGCATTTGGTGTTTCCCACCATTTTTACCAAAACAAACCAAGAATCACCTCCTAAATTTGAATTGATGGTTTGCATCAAAACACTTCATCAGCCCTGTCCAGATAATGGACACTTCTTACTAAAAATTATTTTTAAATTACATATGCAGATGCAACTGATCAGAATGGCGGGCCCTTTATTCTGCATACAGTCTTTTTGGCTTTTTCCCAATGTTTCCTATGTGCATTTAAATGAAATTCATGTGCTTTCCTGCATGTTGCGCTACCTGTGGCCTTCCTCCTCTTGTCACAGGGATGCAGTCTCTTCTGGAGGAGATCACAGCTAATCCAGGTCTGATGGAGAGCCTGTTGTCTGGGCCTTATATAAGCAGTCTGCTGAAAAGCCTCAGCCAGACGCCTGACTTGGCTGCACAGGTAATGCACATGCCAGTCTTATGGAGAGATCTCTTATTTCACTCAGCAACTGAGCAGCACTGGCTGACCCCTCTGATATTCTCCACATGTATCCTCAGACACCCCCACTTAGACGCATACTATCATTCTCATCTCATACTGTTTCAGATGCTGTTGAGCCACCCTTTGTTTTCAGGAAACCCTCAGCTGCAGCAGCAGATGAGACAGGAGCTCCCTGTTTTCCTACAACAGGTTAGTTAACTCTGTGCACTCTTTGAAGTAAATATTGAACTGTTAAAACACAATTAACACTACCTATCTATACCAATTAACACTATATATCTATTTTTGCATTTGTTGAACTATTTGCATGAATACTGGAAATTCCACATGGAAATCTCTAATCCAGATGACTGATTGGCCATTTGGAAAAAAAGTGGAATAACAGTTGTTGTGACATGACATGTCCGAGATGTAATTAGCTTCCAGCAGTGCAGCAAGTTGGTTTCTCTCTCAAATATGGTCAATGATAACTCCTTAGATGCAGAACCCAGAGCTGCTGTCAGCCATGTTGAACCCTAAAGCCATGGAGGCTGTGCTCCAGATCCAGCAGGGCCTGCAGACTCTGGCCTCAGAGGCTCCTGCTCTCATACCTGTGTGAGTAAACACACACAATGCACCTCCAACCTGCAGATATAATACTGCACTGGCAGCTGTGTTGAAGCAATGATTTTCTTAGCTGTGTATTAAATTATTTAACTTTTCATGAATCCATATGAGGTGAGTGATGGGGACAGTATAGAAACAACAAGAAAAAGCCTTATATCCATGCAGTCATTCGTGTATATAAGGCTTTTTGTGCCCATCCCTTGCACTTTTGTTCATTTAAGAGCTTATTCTATGTAGCATTAATCAGCATTCACTTTTTGCACTTTTTTCTCCTTTTTGGGATACGCTCAATGACCTTTACTCATTTTTTTTTACATTTTGTTTTTCATATGGATGTCAGTATGTTGTGACCCACTGACCTACTTCCTTATGTGCCTGTCTTGTAGGGTTGGGCTTGGAGGCACAGAAACAAGTGTTAACGCTGCGCCTGAGCTGCCCTCTGACACTGTCCTTAACAACCAATCAGGCAGTGGTCCCCAGGTTGCCACGGTGACAGAGCAGCAGCAGCAGTTTGTACAACAGATGCTGCAGGCATTGGCTAACACCAATCATGGGGTACATAACTTTTTTTTCCTTTCTTTTTTCTTCTTTTTCATCTTAGCTTGTTTAACTTATTTGAGTAGCCCTCTCATTTAAAATAAAAGAAGTTCCTAATAACCCTAAGAAACCCTGTCATCATGGCCAATGAAAACAGTAGATTTTTAAAAAACAACTTTAATCAGGGTGTTTTACTTCCATGCACACACACACACACACACACACACACAGAGGATGATCTGGCTTTAATTCACTGTCTTCTCGTGTCCTGTCAGGTCCACCGTGAAGAGGTCGAGTTCCAGGAGGAGCTGGACCAGCTGAGCTCTATGGGCTTCAGAGACAGACAGGCAAACATTCAGGCCCTCATTAACACTCGAGGAGATGTCTCTGCTGCGATAGAGCATCTGCTGAGTCACTAACACACACACACACACACACACACTGCTGATTCATGTTCGTATGCACAAACATGCACATACCTGAATGCTTGTGTACATACATACATTAGGCACATAGTCTCTAACACACTCTACAAATGCATGCCATTGCACATGGACATAAATCCATGTTTGTATCACTGTGCTTACGGATACATTCCCTCTACTTACATTTATTCATTAACTTCCGGCACTAACCTCAGCAGTAATTTCTATTAAAATGTTCCTAATAATCACCCAGACCTGATAACACATCGCCTTGCAAGAAAATGGCTTTTTATAGACCGAGAAAATGCTCGCCCTGGAGGATTTTCTTTACCTTTTTATCTGAGTTGACACATTTGCTCCATGTGAGGATGGAAGTACAAGAACACAAGCATTTAAATTATTTAAATCAATTACACCGGTACTGGTCTGTACAGGCACTTGTTCACCCTCACATAGATGTGTAGCAATAAAACACTGCATACATATTCAGAAGCAAGTCATTTATTTTTAAAATATATGCTGCCACACTATGAAGCATTTTGAATGTCCCTTGTACCTTGACACCTGGGCTAAGTCTGATGAAAGCTTTTAGTGCCCAGAGACACGCAGATGTCCTGGTAGCACGTTGTGTACTTGCAGTCTTGTAGATTTGAGCTCGGAGCACAGTCTTCACTGCGCGTCGTTCCCACTTGCCCTTGGCCTTGTTGCTCTTGTCCTTCTTATCTCTCTCCACTACAGGGTGTCTAGTACAGCAGAAATGCACTAGGAATAACTATCATGTATTACAGCCTTCAGATGAAGATGTGTTCAGAGTGTAAGAGTTGACAAAATATGCCTGATGCTGCAATAACTTAATGCAATTTCCTTGTACATATCCATTTAATAATAGGTCAAATATGACATGATCACACAGGGTGTTTCCACTGAACTTGAAGCATTAACTGGCACAAGTGAATTTTATGGCTACACCACAACTCTATCTACACTCCCCTCCAAAAGTATTGGAACAGTGCAGCCAGTTCCTTTATTTTTGCTATAGACTGAAGAAAATTGCGTTTGGCATCAAAAGACGAATATGAGACAAGAGATCAACATTTCAGCTTTTATTTCCAGGCATTTACATCTGGATCTGATATACAACTTAGAAGGTGAATAAGACTTAATATTTACTTGCAAGTTCTTTGCTTGCAATAACTGCATCGAGCCTGTGACCCACTGACATCACCAAACTTTTGCATTCTTCTTTTGTGATGCTTTTCCAGGCTTTCACCTCACCCTCTTTCAGGTATTGTTTGTTCTGGGGGGTTACTCCCTTCAGTCTCCTCTTTAGCAGGTAGAATGCATGCTCCATTGGGTTTAAGTCTGGAGATTGACTTGGCCAGTCTAAAACTTTCTACTTCTTGTCCTCGATGAACTCTTTTGTCGTTTTGGCAGTGTGTTTTGAGTCGTTATCTTGCTGAATGGTGAAGGATCTCCCAACCAGTTTGGTTGCATCTTTCTTTAAATTGGCAGACAAACTGTTTTCTGTAGACTTCTGAGTTCATTTTGCTGCCGCCATCATGTGTTACATCATCAATGAAGAAGAAGCCGTGCAAGCCCAAGCCATGACATTACCTCCACTGTGTTTCACAGATGAGCTTGTATGTTTGGGATCATGAGCAGATCCTCTCTTTCTCCAAACTTTAGCCTTTCCATCACTTTGGTAAAGATTAATCTTTGTCTCATCAGTCCATAAAACTTTTTTGAGGCTCATCTCTGTACTTTTTGGCAAATTCCTGCCTGGCCTTCCTATTCTTCTTGCAAATGTTTCTGCCGTCACCTGCTGCTGTTTTCCTTGGTCTACCTGTTCGACATCTGTTACTTAGTACACCAGTGGTTTCTTTCTTCTTCAGGACATTCCAAATGGTTGTACTGGTTGCAATGTTTGTGCAATGACTCTGATTGATTTCCCATCTTCTCTCAGCTTCACAGTTGCTTGTTTGTCACCCATAGACAGCTCTCTGGTTTTCATGTTGGCTAAACCTCTAACTATAAATGCAGTCTGCACAGGCAAAACCCAAATCTGAAACTGAGCGTAGACATTCAGTGCTTTTTATTGTTTGAATAATCAATGTAATGGGACACCCCTGGGCAAGAAAACACACCCATCAGTCACAGGTAATACTTTTGCTCACATGAAAAATGGGTGGGTTCAAACAAAAGGTGCTATCTTCTAAGTTGTATATCAGATCCAGATGTAAATACCTGGAAATAAAAGCTGAAATATTGGTCTCATATTCATCTTTTGATGTCAAACCCAAATGTTTTCAGTTTATAGCAAAAATAAAGGAATTAACCTCACTGTTCCAATACTTTTGGAGGGGAGTGTATTGTGAGCTTTGAGTGTCCATCTTCCACTTGATGAGAACTTGAGTTGTGACCTTGAGAAGTGAGTTTGTCGAGGGTATATGTGTTATGAGAAAATTCTCATAAGTTCTCTTCAAACAGAACATGGGTAGGACTTGGTTTCAACATGAACTCTTTTGCTATCAAAAGCAACAGGGAATATTTGCACAAAATAACTCTGTAAATATTGGTCTTTTACACTCAGGATACAATTGTTTGACTTTGGAAGCCTTGAGTCATGCTGCATGACCAGTTTGAAGTAATACTGTATCATAATTTGTCCTTCTTGGAATTCAAAAAAGCACAACCCTTTGTTTTGGAGAAGCCCTGTTCAGAGTTATGCTCCCAGCCACAGTGTGTGTTGTATGGACAAAGAGGGCAAAAGTGAGTAGATGAGAGCAAAGTTTTTAATTTTGTGGTAAACTGTTCCTTGAAATTATGTTTCCATCCTGCTTTTAGTATAGTAAATTATCACAGTAAATTGTCAGCGGTGTGAATGGTTATGTAAATAACAAGGTACTGAAGCTTAGAATAATCTTCAAAGACTGGCACAAGTGACAACCTGAATACTTATGAGCATGAAATGATGCTTTGTCACCAATTATTAAATTTTTAACTTTTTTTTTAAAAACTCTATTAAGTATGTATGTCACATGGTTAACATGATAAATTCATTGACAGTGTTTTGTTGAACAATCTTCTTGATCCCAACACCAGTCACCTTATTCTTGTTGCTATTTTGTCTGTGGAGAAATGGGGAGGCTCTGACTTTTCATTTCCTTCACTGACAATATAAAGTATTAATGTGCTGTCAGAATTTAGGCTGATATCCCTTGAATTTAAAACTCACTGACTTCGAATTTAAAAAAAAAAGAAAACAAACTAACAGACAAACAAAAAATTGCTCATCCGCTAAAAGGCATGGAGAAGGCATAGAGATGCTGAAGCTGGAGGACAACAGAGTTTGAAGGGGCATCTATACACTCAAAAAAAAACATTTTTTTTTGAGTGTGTGGATGACTCTTCAAATTCTGTGAATAGGTCACAGTGCAGCTGTGGAAAAAAAGGTAAGTTGCACGCAATTATACACTGATTCTGCCACAAAAAATCCCAACACACATTGCTGCCGCTGTGTAGACTGTGACTTTGGCCTGTATTGAAACGATGTGACAGTGTGAACTATATTGCTAACAGCCAAGCTCTCTGCAAAGAACACCAAACTGGGCAAGCTAGGCTGAGGAAGTGAATTTTTTTAGAGATAATATAAAAGCTCAGTAACGTGTTTTCTTTTCAGTCTAAAATATAATATAACCTGCACAAAGCACAGACAGAAAGCCCTCTCAGAGCAGGCAGCTATGCTTTTCTTTCTTAAGTAATGCCAGATGATGGCATATGAGTTGGATGATTGGAATTATAAAGCCACTATTGAGATTCAGTGCCATGTGGTACCTTAGATAATTGTATTTCAACTTAATTATACAAGCAGTGCCTCTTATGAATGGTCTAGCGTGAAACTGTTTTAGTTTAATAAATTCATAAGCTTCGTGGAGAAGCAACATTTTTATTTATGCAGCATTGTGGCTGCGACAAATTTCAGTCATGGGTGTCATGTTGGATCAAAGACATGATTACATTTACAATGCATTCTACATGTGTGTGCATTTGCATAGGCTTTCTGTTGAATAGCACATAACAATTACAATCAAAGCACAAGTGTTTTTCTGCATGATGGCATGGTATATCAGCAGAACTGAAAGAACAACAGAAGGTCACAATTTGATTAGATATTTTGCCTTCTATGGTTATGGTCTTCTGTGTGGTTTATGGTGTTGCTGTGACATAACAGGACAAATATCTATCTATCTATCCATCCATCCATCCATCCATCCATAGACTGATCTCATTTGCAGTGATGAGAAGTCAATTCAAGTAACTTTATTGTCCCAAAAAGGGGAAACTTGTTTTGCAGGCAGGTGGAAGACCATTTAAAACAACATAGAAACACAGAATATATAAAACAAACAAAATATCGTACAGTGTACACAGAAAAAAGACCATGATAAGACAGTTCAGAGTGCTATGTGCATCACTTGTCAGCATTTATGATAGATATTGCACGATGAATAAAGGAATTTCTGCACCTATTGCACTTTGCCCGGGGCACTCTAAGTCTACGACCAGAGGGGAGGAATTCAAATTTCTGGTGAAGGGGGTGGCCAGCAAAGGCCATTATGTCCCTAGCTTTGCGCAGGACCTGCTGGTCATATAAACCTGCTAAAGAGGCCTGAGGAACACCCAGCACCTGGCTAGCCGCTCTCACAATGCTATTCATGTTGTTCCTGTTTCTGACGTTCAGATTGCCGAACCAGGCCATTAGGGAAAATGTGAGGACGGATTCAATAAAAGATTTATAAGACAGTGACATAATTTTCCGGTCAACATTAAAAGAATTTAGCTTTCTCAGAAAGTATAACCATTGCCGGCCCTTACTGCAGACTGCGTCAGAATTGCCATGAAAATTTAGGTCTGATATTTGTAATGATCAACAATTTCGATGCCATCTCCCTTGATCACTGCCTGTAATAAAGGGTCAGAAACTCTCCTTCTAAAATCAATAACCATATCTTTGGTCTTAGAGGTGTTGTTAGCTGGAGAAAAGCCTCGTCACACTATTTTATGAACTCATCCACCACTGGTCCATGCTCACATTCATCATTATGAAGTAAACTAACGATAACAGTGTCATCCGCGAATTTCAAAATGTGCCTGTTCTCATGCTGACTTCAACAAACGTTGGTATAGAGAATGTAAAGCAGAGGAGACAAGACACAGCCCTGAGGAGAGCCAGTGGAGGATGAGCGCTGCTCTGACAGGAAGCCATTTACCCTAACTCTCTGAGACCTACATGTTAAAAAAATCAACAATCCAGCTCACAAAATGTACAAGATTCAAATGACAAAGCAGCTTCGTAGCTAAAACAAGTGGCCGGATAGTGTTAAAAGTCATGAATAAGAGTCTGGCATGGGCACCAGGACCCTCCAGGTGCTTATACAAGAGGTTGAGTAAAGTGATCTGTGCATCCTCCACTCCCATCCCAGTCCTGTAGGTGAACTGCATCGAGTCAAGAGCCTCCCCCACCCTTAACAGCAGTTCTCTCTTAACGAGCCTTTCGAATGGCTTCATAACCAGTGACGTTAAAGCCACAGGTCGGAGGTCATTTAGCTCCTTAGGGGTCCTATTATACCACAATTGACTCTTTCCATAACTTAGGTTACCCTTGAAATGTAATAGGTTACAGATTACTAGTTAACCTGATAAAAGTGTAATAAGTGATGTGGCTATTTTAATTACTTCATCAAAGTTATGTAATTTATTACACCTGATTAATTTAAAAATACTTTTCCAAGAAAAATTTGTATTGGTAAATAAGTTGGTAAACAGGCTTTACACTTAGTAATGTTAGAGCTCCGTTCAGAGGGAAAATATTATTGAATTTCCAGCACTGAATGGGTGATGATATGGCCACCCGACTTGACGTGATTGGCTGGTCGCAGGCATGGCAGACTGGTTGTTTAGAGCAGTGCGCACTGATCTGATGTGCAAATTCAACCGAGAGAACCAATCAAAAACACCGCTCAAAATTTGAGTGCATACTGCCAAATGAATGGTGTCTGTCTGGACATGGAGACAGCTCCCTGTTGGCCATCCTACCCTTGATGGTGTTGCACTCAAATTTGACCCAACAGCTTTGTTGGGAATTTGTCAAAAGGAGGAATTCCTGGGGCGCTGTGGTAGGTCTCCAGGTAGAGCGCTTGGCATTTGTTAAGACTGAGTCATGATCGCAGTATCCTGGGTTTGAATTCAACCGCAGGCCATTTGCTGCATGTCATCCCCTCTCTTTCCCCTGCATATTGTGTCTCTCTCTACTGTAACTGTCAAATAAAGCAGAAAATGCAATGCAAAAAACGCATTCCTGCATGGTGAAAAGATGTAAAATTACAGAATGAATGCAAGATGTTTTTGTAGGTCATGCTGTATTCAACAGGAGAGACAGAAGGAATGGTAACTGCACAATAACAACAAAAAAAAACAAAAACAAAAACAAAAACCCAAAACAAACAAACAAAAAAACAGCTATATGAACATCCTTGAAGTCACAAACTCTGGGCTTGTCATATATGTATCTTCACTCCACTGTGTTTTATGCATTTGTACTCCAGCTCGGGCTGGCATGGTGCTTGGGGCCTCAGTGGATAGCTGTACATGCCTTTTTAATGCTCACGGTGGACACAGGGTAGCAAGGCATGCCTTTTAGCGAGGGGCCTGTGCAGGTCACACGACAAACACAATACCATCCTGTGGGTTGGGCACCTTCAGACAGGACAGGCACGCATTCTTGTACATGTGTTGAGTCCACACACATCAAAACATGTGTGTTTGCACTGTACACAATTCAAGACATTACTGTAGCATCAGCAGCCATCTCAAACATTTGTGTTAGCACAGCACTCAGAAGCTTTTCTGACAGCTCAGAGCAAATAGAATTTGGCATCAAAAGGCAGAGGGGAAAAAATCTTCCTCAGTGTTTAACTGGATATTCTTTAAGTAGCAGCAATGTGGGGCTGCTTTACAAGCTTCACTGGATGTAAATGCAATATCTGAAATGACACACAATCATGGCTCTTTAGCTGAAGCTAATCTGTTGAAAGGATAAAATGACTCACCTGGTAGAGTGTGTACTGTGAATCCTTACTGCAGTGGCCTGGGTTTGACTCTAACCCAGCCGTTTGCTGCATGTCATCCCCTCTCTTTCATGTCTCTCTCTACTGTCACTATCAAATAAAGCAGAAATGCCAAATAATACTAATACTAATAATAAAATAAATGAATAAGAATGAACACATGCAAAATTTAAAATAAGCTCATTGCAGTTTGCTGGGTGTTCTTTTAAGACATTTCTCATAGCATGTACACACCTAAACCTTTGTGACTTGGACCCACTAGTCTACATGGGCTCAAATGGAGAATGACTTCAAGCTTGTAGCTGCCCCACTGGAGAGGCTTTTATTCCACCTTGCTACGCTAATTGGAGCTTACATGTGCATGTGAGCACCCTGGACCCCTGTAACTTGTGGCATTACAACGGGGATGATCAATGATGTCTTGCAGAAGGACATGTTTTCCACTCCCCTTTTTCTCTGTTCCCTCACTTTCTCACTTTTCCTTCCATCTCTTTGACCTCCTCCTTCCTTTGGCTCACTACGAAGCCTGTCTTGGTTTTTCCTCCTCTCCTCTTGCCTTCATCCCCCTATCCTTTCTATCTCCTTACTCTGATTGCCTGCAGCGATGTCTTCCACTCTATACCTTGCTTGAATGCTGGATTTGTGCAGTCGCGGTGTTAGACGTGCTGGCTCGAGACGCGATTTAATTAGCAAGTCAGGCGATAAATTACCCCTGCAATTAAAAGGCAGCCCCTCTTTTTGTTTATGCCTAGGGAGAGCTCTCTAAACAAACCACAGCTCTCTGTGCAGACACGACACTTTAATGATGAGCGCACAAGACTTTGCCATGACCGAGCCTTTCCAAAATGATGTAAATACAGTTGTGAGTGGCCTTCTCCCAAGAGCCAAGCTCCATTTCCTCCTGTCTTGGGTAACAGACGAGCTTTATCTCCTGTTACAGAGCTCCGGGTTTGGCTGAGAACCAGGAAGCACCAGGGAAAGAGCACAGAGTCGACTTCAATAGCCCACACACACACACACACACACAAATAGACAGAAGAAACGTGTTTGAGAAAGCAGTCCAAGGGCCCAGTCAGTCTGTCCTTGGCGTTTCGCTTCCTGCTGATCAGAGAGGACTTCTGATGCGTGCAGTCCTTCAGAGGCTGTTGCTCTATTAAACTGGCTCTTTGAGGGTAATGTTGAATGGGTCTCAAATAATGGTTTTGTTTTGAATGCCTCCTTTTGTGGTGAACTGGTAATGATGATGATTCATCTTCCTACAGAGAGCACTCCTTTCTTCAACCATGTGTCATAAGGCATTACACATGTTTGCCTCCTGTGAACATGTGGCTTGTGAATGATGCCCTATTGGTCCCACACAGCACCAAATGACTTTTTATTTGGAAGCTTCTTCCCGTCAAAGCAAGAAGCCAACAAATTACCTATATATTACCTACACAAACAAGATTAAGCCAACCTGTGAAGCTTTGTGCCACTCCCTTGAGAGGACTGACAAGCATCTAAGGCATGCTGAGAAGATTTTTGGTCTGGACTGAAGCCACAGTGGCTGATGATCCTTTGTACTGAAATGAGGGCCTCAGGCTGCACATCTGTGTGACTCCATCAAGAGCAAAGGATTTCCCAACTGAGAACATTTGCTCTACATGACACTTGCTGGCACTATATCTAGCGATTATAATTCTTGCTAAAGGTGGCTGTTATGTCCAGTATCATCACCAAAGCTCTCACACTTTCTTCTGTAGCTCCAAGGAAATCCTGCCAGATTTATCGCTGTAAGATTAATGAGCAGAAAATACAAAGTCCAAGCGCACGTGATTGCTGTGCAACGAAAGTGTCATGGCACTAAAAAGAGCGGCCTTTGCTCGACCAACCGAGAACAGCTGAGGGTAGGGGAGGCCGGATTGGAAAAATGAGTCAGCCTTTGCGAAATAAGTCTGGGTAATCCATCAGATGCCAGGCCTCATTATGCCTGTGGAAACGGCATGAAAGAGAGCCCTTTATCTGGGTTTCCTGTTCTTATTAGTAGCACTCAAGCAAAGGCTAGAGGCAGGCCCTCGTTCGTATCCCACCTCAGAGAGAGGCAAAGCCATTCTGTAGCCATTCCCTGGACGCCTCTCAGGACGGGCCTGCCAAGTTATGACAGAGAGTGTGTCTGTGTGGTCTCTGCATTTGCACGGAAGTGTGTTTGTGTGTGTGTGTGTGTGTGTGTGTGTGTGTTGTGTGTGCTTGTGCGTGTGTGAGTTTCAATCCACTTCTCAAAATAATGACATACAAAATTTGTTATTCCAGTGAAGTTGACCTCTGGCCTGTTTGAACTGTTTGAACTTTGCTGCAGTTTGTATATTAAACTGTTTCTGCGTGTTTGTCTGTAGTCAGAGGATCTTGTAATCTCAATGGGCCATGGTTGAAGTTCCTGTTGGAGTTTCCATAGGGGATTTTCATGGTGCAAAAGCAAACAGAGATAAACCGAGCTGTGCCCACTTATCTACCGTTCATAAAGCTGCTGGGGAAAACAATGTGAATAGGAAGGCACTGGGCCAATCCAAGATGATAAGCCACACCACAGTGTGTAAAAATGGCACCTGGTTCATCACAAGCCTGTTGGCCCCTTGAGAGCCCGTTGTCACATTCTTGTTTGTTTTTTCCCTTACAGGGCAGCCAACAAGGATGTACACCAACAAACTTAAGAGATGGTAGCATGGAAGATTACAAGTGAGTGAAAGCCAAACTATTAGTGCTAAATCAACCATTACATTTAATCCCCTTTTTCAAACCTCTACTATGGATACTGGTGCCATTGTAGAGGGATGCAGTACAGAGTGAGGCCAGCAGAGGGCAATGGGTGACAGCAGTGCCAGTGTGACACCGTCAGGATTGTCCAGATGAAGGGCAGCGAGGGCAGTGAAACGTCAAGGGATCCTGAAATATGGCATGTGGAGCGAATAATGCCCTGAAAAGGTGAAAGTACAAAAAGGTACAAAGAGAGCAAATTAGTCCATCTCCAAATTGAGGGGCTTCAATTATCACAGCCAGAGACCACCTGACAGTGAGTGAGGTGAGCCTTGCTGAACTATTCAAAGAAGTTGAAGCGCAGCATGTGGGTTATTAAAAAAGAGGGGCTGCCACTTGACAGAATGAACAGTAGCAAATAGGAGTGGACGGGTGCACTTTGGATAGCAGAGCCTCTGTTACAATGGAAGCAGGCCTGGAGGACTGCTTGGGGTCCTTTCTGAGCACCAAAACAGAGGGAGAGACAGAGCGATGCCTCAGTGTGTGTGTGTGTGTGTACAAGCATTGGAGTCAGTCTTTTGACATCTCTCTGTTGCCCCCCCACTCCTCAGGCTCTTGGCTTGTGCTCTAATCACGGTGGCAGGCTGGAGCGGAGTGTTTGGACGGATTGGAAACCAAAACGCCTTGCTCCGTGCTCCCAGCTTTCAACAATACTGCATTCTGTTTACCGTCAGAAAGACAAAAATAATACACCAATCAGCACTGGAGGCAATTTAATTGTATAATTTAGAGCATGTATATGAATACATGTGTTTCTGCATGTGCATATAAAAGGGTGGGTGTATGTTTACATTCAGACTCTGTACACACCTGTCATGTGTGTGGGCTCATCAATATGGTCCCGTCATCTGCATGTCAAAGGGTACCAAACAAGCTCACGGCTGAGCAAGCAGTGGGATCAAACAGAGGAGAGGAGGAGGCAAATCAGTTGACTTTTCCCCCATATGGGATGACTACTGACAGCCGCTCACAGCCTCAAAACAAACATGCACACACGCACACACACTCACACACACACATAACCATGCATTCAGACATGCACTGACACATACACACATTTAGGCATGCTTGTACTAACACACTAGCACAGAAACACATTTATGTACAGGCACAGACGCACGCACACCCACACACACACCCACACACATGCACACACACACAGAGGAATCCTTGACTAGTCCTTCACTACACTTACCATACCAGCTAATTAGGGTTCTGATGACGAGAAGTCCACTTCATCCTGTGATGAGAAACACTGAAGCAGGCGGCAGAGGATATCACCGGCTGCTGCAAACGGAGTCACAGAAAAGCCCTGCAGATAAAATCTCTGCCAGCACCTCCAAAACCCCACAGGACCCTTTTCTTCCCCTCCTTTTCTTCAGGTGGTGGCGCACACGAATAAAAAGGGGCCTAATTAAGGGTCGTTTCCTGGGGGAGCTCCGTCAGACCACCTGTATTATTTGCCCAGTCCGATATACGGCTGGGCTGCTGTTTTCCATTTCTTCCTGAGCTTGAGGCCAGTGTGATTGCCCTTTGTTAGTCCATGAAGTGTGCAGTCTGGTGAAAGTGTGTGGGCCAACCTAGAGGACAACAGGCAGGGAGCCTCTTTCCTCTGAACTGCAGAATTTAGCCTCTTAGACTTTGGAAAATGACGTCACCAGCTTAAAATTGATTACATTAGTCGTAGTTCATCCTTACCAGCACAGAGCCTCAATGCCTCCTGACAATCAAACTAACAACAAATGACAAAATCACTGATGTCTTAGTTGTCATACCCCTTTGGTATAATGCCCTTGGCACTTGAATGGAACCTCAACATCAGTTCAGATGAACTAATTAAATGCTATCACAGCACTGGAAAAAAAGGTCCGTTATCGCTTGAGTGTGTAGCCTTTGCAACCCAGGCTGTGATATCCAAGCAACCCTGAATTTATCCCTCCTATTCTCTTCACACCCTCTATTCTTCTAAGCACAAAGCTAATATGCGGCAGGCCTGACAGTCAGTTTTGCAAGAGGAGGCATTTACATAAGCTTGTGTATATGGCCATTGTGATGATAATAGGCATGTGATCTCCTGTGTCAGCGAATGAGAAGAACATCTCATCCATTCAAATAGACATGTCAGCCAAGGCATTAGCCTCCCTTATTATTGGCAACAGAGGTCACCCTGGCAAAGCCAAGAGGCGACATTTAATGTGGCACAAGAATTTGTTGTGCTCATTCACCCCTTTCCCTCGACAGACAAAACTGCCCGTGCCCGGCTGAAATGTGACACCCGGCAGTCCGGTGCCAGCTGCAGCTGCCCATCCAAGAGTCGTGTTTTTATGTAAGATTCCTTTAATGGGTTCCATTAATATCACTCATGTCTACCGTCTCTGTAGAGTCATGCAGACCGTCTCTTTCTCTTAATGTATTATTTGTGCACTCCCTGGCAAAGGGCTGTGACAGTCGGTGCAGAGGATTACAAACTAACATTGAAACCTGACCTTGCAGGGATGACACTGCCGTTAATCTAGGTGTTCCAGGTTTGAATTTGATTTTATTTTGCTTTATTTTTTCAGCAAGTACTCATCCTCCTTCAACATTTTCAACGTGTTTGCTGCGGAGACAAAAGAGAGACAGGTGAACACACAAAGAGCTGTAACTGGCATAAGGAGCCTGGAGTAAAATCAAAATCACTTTAATCGCCAAGTGCAACAGATACGCAGGCACTTGTCTTGATGACATATTGATGTAGACACATATTGGCTGTGGTCTTCTTAATGTGACTTGTGTGATTGGATGTGTCAAATCAGAACTGCATATGTATGTCCAGACCTGATATGTCAATATGACCTGCCTGATTGGATAGTAATCAGATATATTCCCCCGTGGATATATTCCATTATATGTACTGATGAATTGTCTGGATTGCTCCCAAAAGCCATCCTCACCTCACCGAGATCCCAACTCAACACAAGCCAGGCCAACTCAACATGTGATCTGGCTGATCAGATCATCAAATGCGAGAAAGATCCCACTTGGGGGTGTACAGACTTGACAATTAATGTATCCTGGTATGATCTGATGACAAAAGCCGATGACAAGTGTAACCACAGCCAGTGACAGCTTTTAGAACTGTCACTTTACATAACTCCGTTTGCATACTGCAATGATGAAATGGGGATTGGGAGGTACTATAGATCGACCTCCACTCGTCTAGTTTCTTTTGCTTGTTTGTTTGACTGCCCTTCCATCCATCACATGCGATATATCAGACTCCACTGATTGGATTTGAATGAAATTATTTCAGAATGATCCAATGCATTCTGGCAATTTTAGAGTGACTTAAAATGACGCAGCTTGGCGCAATGGGGTGCAACAAACAAACAAAGTAGAGTATTTGCCACAGACTAGTTCAGTGGAGGGCTGCAACAGTTGAGACATGTTTACTGTTGCCTTGTCACCTTGTGTCGTTCCTTTTGTCAAAGTCAACCCACAGAGTAAAGCACCCTCATGGGTGCAAATCCCGGGGGGTCAAATGGTCGAATGGTTGTCCCAGCAGCTCCGGTAAAACAACGTCGTCACTCAGAGACTACTCCTAGCTCGCAGCACAGAGATGCATCGTAAATAATAATAAAGAATAATAAATAGTGAAAGTATAACCACATTGAAACTAGCCAGATTTCATATTTAAAGCTTTTAAACTAATTTTAGAAAGTTATGTTTGATGATTTGATCAGCTATGTTTGATCACATCTGTGATTAGCCAGCTACAGTACGATCCTCAGTTAACTCATTCTCTGAGAGACATTTGGTTCTCTCTCCGAGTTAAATTGATGTCATGTAAGGCAGGGGTGTCCAATCATGTGCTATGGAGGGCCGAGAGGCTGCAGATTTTCATTCCAACCAAAAACTCCACCAGGTGGCTTGATTGTGCATTCTGTATTGTACATTGGTTAATACTGGTGTACCCCCCTCTCTTGAGAAATTGAGGACTTGACCCCCCCCAGAGGTGGAGTCGGATTTGTGCCCCTGCTTTCACTGGTTAAAAAAACAGCAAAAACTAAGACCAAAGAACCCTGAAACACCATGTGCAAAGTAGATAGGCACCAGGTCCAGCTGAAAATGAATTACTGACACTTTCAAAAAGGGAATACAAGTGAACATGTATTTCAGAATTTGAAACTGAATCAAACTATATGTGGACCATTATATCAAGAAAATGAAACTGTGCTCATTTGATAACCAACAAATAGTTAGAGGTTTGATTGGCTACATCTTTTTAAAAAATGTTTATGTTTTAGGCATCTCTGCTTTGTCAGACAGTCTCAGTGAACAGATACAGGAAGGACAGGGCAGAGAGGGGGGAAGACATGCAGCAAAGAATCTGGAAAGGGAAACAAATCGCACAGCGGATGATTGAGTGTCAGTTAGTGCTGGTTCAGTCTGTAGTTAAGTAGTTATTAAAAAAAACAAAAAAAAAACAGGTGGCGCATAATCCATCCATCCAAATGTCTGATGTCTTGAAGAACAGATGCAAGTGGTTGCAAACAAATGCACAGTATTTCAATTTAATTATTTAATTTACTTTATGAAATATTTCCAGTTTCATTTCTTTTTCAAAATATCACTAATTTAAAATATCACTTCCATTACACCACAGTAAGTCCTTCATTTTATCCTCTGCTTTTGAATGATAGATGCACCCTAATTACTCAGACTTTACTTCACCTGCTGGTTCTGAAATTGGGCATTATTGTGAGAACAGTATTGCTTTTAACGTTAATTTACCCATGTAACACCCTAATTCACAGTCATTTACAAACATTCACACATGGGATCTACCCTGTACACCTTGTCTTCCTGCTGTTCATTGCTGGAGAAGATTGGGTTATTCAAGGGCGCTTCAATATTTGCGAAGAGAAGGCAAATGATTTGAACCAACAAATGTTACTGCTGTCTACAATCCAAGTTACTATACCGTCTTAAATGGGAAAGCACCTTTGGGCACTCATGTTGCTGCATGCCCCTTGTGTGGGAATAAAATCTCCTGTGGGTATTCTTTCTCAACATGAGGAAGGGAACACATGGGGCTCTCTGACTGGCCTCCTCATGCGTTAATGTAACACCTCATCTCTGGGCATGGCCAGGGCCAGGAGCATGTCCTCCTGACACAGACCCTTCCTTAACTTGCTTTGCATTGTTGTTTTCATGGCACTTTTATTTATGTTTGAGTATTACACCAAGTTCTTTATTTACTCCGCCACTATTTACATACTGCTAATATATGATGCCATTATTAATAGATAGCCCCCAGCACTTATTCTTCCTTCTGAAGGGAGCTATAGCTCTAATGGTGGTAGTGGTTTGTGGTCATGGCCTAATATGTGTCCTGAAGGGCAGTTTCTGACCTAAAGTCTGCCCTGGAGAAAACAAGTCAGAATAACCCATCATCAAACCACACTTCTTCAATAGCAAAGTCTCTTGTAGACAAATAATTTCAAATCAGACTTATTTATATGGCATATTTTGTACATTAAAATGCAATGGCATTCACTTTGCATGAGAAAAAGCAACACAATACAGAAACAATTACAGAAAAAAAATATTTAAAAAATGGAGAAAAACAGTAGGAAGGGTCAATAAAATTAAACATTTAAAAATAACCAAATAACAGGAGAAAGAAAGACAAATACAGAAAAGTGACACTAAATCGTTGAAATGTAAAACTGTATATTTTGAAGAGGAATGAACCTGTATATGGAACCACTGTACCTTGACTACACCAAAAAGAAGTTATCATTCAGACTGTAACCCATATAGTAGTATTTTCTACTCCACACAAGTGCTATAGATCCTCAAAGTTTACTACTTTGTTTCTGTTTCTCTATGCAATGGCTTCACCCAGCAGGTGTTTAAACAAAGTTAGGGTTAGGGTTAGTAGCATGGAAGGGTTCAAGGGAGTATATTCACGGACAATATTTAACACAAGCAATCATAAACTCTTTTCAAAAAAATTGTAGGAATTTTGTTCAGGTCACATATTGAGAGTTTTGGTTGAGTAGAAAAAACACTGTAGAGAGCTGTTTGGTAGAAAGTTAGGGTGAACACTTATGTTTCTACAGATGGGTTTAGATAGCTTATTTGATTTTATGTTAGTGATGTTTTCTCTGAAAAATACAACAAAGTTAAACTCTGGTAGTAGGGTGCAAAAAATGATTAATGATTTAGAAAAATACATGAGAATTGCTGTCTGCATTTACTTATAAGAAATACACTTTCATGGCAATTTTACTGCCTTGATTATATTTAAAGAAACAATCTCTTAAAACACCATAATGAACCTGAACCATCAGCTTGCAGGATGAGCTGAAGGACAACCACTACGTATGTGCCATACAATTTATAAATGTTGCTTAGCACAGATTGCGCCATTACGGTACATTTCTTATATATGCCGTGCCTTGGCAAGAAAAATAAATACAGTGATTGAAAATGGCAATGCCAGTAACAGATGTGTCTGTTATAAGTCCTTTGTTTATTATCAGATCCAGAATGTGTCCATATTTGTGATAGATCTATAAAAATACTACAGGAATAGATCAATAGAACATACTACTAGTAAAAGCTATTTCTTTTACTGGTATAGGGTCAATTTCCCATGATAAAAAATGTGTCATAATCAACAGTGTGTGATGGCTAGCAACTCTGAAAAAAACATCTAGAAACGGAGTCCTCTGTTTTGGGGGCATATATGAAATCTACACAGTAGGTTTACTGTACATGTTAGCAAGTATCTTAGAAATGAAGTCACCAAATGAGCCACATGACAAAGGACATGTCAGTATGCTTGCAGTGATGTTTGTGGTGGCTTAAGAAAAGGCAAAACTGGGTGGGGAGGCTTCATTTTCTATAGCCTGTCAATCAATACCCAGACAGGTTTTGGTTAAAAACATGCAGTGTAATTTATTGTTGCTACTAGGTCGCTGATGATAAATAATAAAAGCATAAATAATAAAAAGAAAACAGAACAAAGTGAACATCAATTCAGTGAGTTATAAACACACAGAGTTTATTTAAACAGAGAGCCAAGGGCCAAAATGTAACATAGGCAGTGGGCCATGGGCCAGACAGTGTGACTACATATTGATTATACAGAGATGTATCCAGTAACCATTCATTTTCTTGGTTTTTCATCACCAGGATGTCCATTAATATGCTGTTATAAAGGATGATATCGCAAAATCACTCCTCAAAAATAATTTCATTGCATCTTAATAGATCTATAATATAATATCTCACCCTCTGGTACACTTTGGATTCAAGAGGTGTTTGGCTGCATGACACAGTATAAGACAATCTTCCAACCAGGGATATGCAGAAAGCAACATAATCCAAATGAGCAAACCAATTTCATTCACACACAAATGACGCATACTCAGCTTGCTTTGCCTTGCTGTACCCCCTCCTCAGCCCCACCTGCTTCGATCTGATTTTATGTACTATATGGGAGGTTATGTTCTCCCTACGTCTAATGCATGTGCAGCAGTGAGCCATAAAAGCAAGTCTATTCCACAGAAACCAAACTTACCATGGCCATAACCATTAATAAACTAATTAATATCATTATATTGTCCCTAGTTGTTCTGACTGAACTCTTGTAAAGAAACTCGGCAACAATTAAGTATATCTGAATGTCAGAGTCTTGTTCTGAATAGGACTGATAATCATCTGAAGGTTATTGAATGCTAGACAAATTCTCCAATGCCCAGGATGGCTTACTCATCAAGCAATTACAGGTTTGTTCAGTTGTACCTACTCACACAGCTGATCCCAACAGGCCATCCTCTTTGGTTGTCAAGGAGACCAATGTATTCTCCTTTATCCCTGGTATGATTAACATGCATCTCTTATCTGAATTGTGTGGTGTGATTTATCCAGATTACCTTTGCACCAGGCATTAAAACATGACTCCATTGTTCACCATTGAAATCTCATTGCTCTTTGACATGCAGACTTCTAAGCTCGTTACTTAGAAGTTCCTTCCTGTGAAAAGCCTTTCTTTTGTTTACATTGTTGTTGTACATGGATTACATAATTGCATTTACAGAATGGTATTAATGTGCAGAAATGTGTTTCTGATGACCTCTGGAGGTGGTTTGGTTTTTCAATGCATCTTGAGGGCATTTACCACTTGTATTTTTTGCCCCTCAACTCTATTACCCAAAATGCATGTTGACACCAGGTTTAAAGGGGGTCACTGTCAATTTCTGTAAGTCACTTCGTGTAAAAAGCCATTGCCAGCATTGTAATGGTGATGAAATCATGAGAGGGTTTACTATATCTTGGAGCTGTTTATTTGTCACTCAGCAAACCAAAGAGCTCCTTGCTTTCATACTTTGTGGAATGTGCAAAGAAACTCCCACGCACTCTCTTTTACTTGCAGTCAAAATATTCTGTTCAAAATACATTTTAGTCCTGCAACCTTTTGTGGGGAAAATCTTTTCAGCAGTGGGGGACCATCTTATACAGACATTTTTACAGCTTGAGGAATCAAAATGGGAAGAAAAGACCGCTCTTTCTGGCCGAATCAAAGGCCAGCTCTTGTTTTCCATCTGGTGCACTAAAACTACAGCAACAAATGTGAACTCATGAGGAGAAATATATTCATTTTATCATAACAAGAAGTGATGGGAAGGCAACATTTGCCTCTGTGGATATACTGTTAACATTTTTTGTTACAATAACCAGGGGACTGGGCTGTCTTTGTTGGGCCTATAAGAAAACAGCATCATTAAAATGACAGACAGAGAGGCGAGAGCAAATAGTGAAAACTGACCCATACTACATTTGCTTTAATGCTAAAAAGCCTTTTCTCCAACTCAAAGAGTATGCATGACTTGGCATCAAATATAGAAAAAATGGGGGCTTATTATTTAATTAGATATTCTTCTAGTGGCAGCAGCATCAGCTGCTCCATAAGGCTCAGTGAATGAGGATACAGTATATGAAATGACACACAAGCATTAGTGTTTGGATGAAGTTAACCCATTCAGAGATTAATGGGTTGAGTTAATGAATCCCACATTTTAGTCATTGGTATTTGAGAAGAAATATGGAAAAAGGGAAGTGTCCCATTACTGTGTGCCATTCCTGTTTGGATGTGTCCAAATATTGTGTGAATGAGAACATGCATCGCCTCTTAAATGGTGCAGAGCGCCGCACACAGTTTCATAAACTAGAAGTTGTAGAATAATGTAGGCTTGACAGACTTTGGATTAAATGAATAAAACTTGTTCAAATAATATTGCGTTTCCACAGGCTGGCAAAACTTGTGTAGCTCTGCCTCTGAAATTGGGAGACAAAATGTCTTCAGTACAGTGAATCAAAATATACACAAAGCCAGTAGTAGAGTTTCAACAGGTGGTGCCATACCGGAGTGACGGATTGGGGTTTTAAGTTAAGGGCATCCTTGAACACCAAAGCGCGTCTTCCAACAACAGCAAACAAAAAGGGATCTCAAACCAGCAAACTTTGTACCAGTGAGAAAAACAACTTATTTTTGTGTATTTTGCAATCGCTGCACAATACCCCTTGCTGTTTTTCTATCACAGATGCATTGTTGTCCGCAAATGGGGGCTGATCTCAAAAAGCTTTATTTTGAACTGCGCAACAGAGGTCAAATGGTCAGTAACCCCTTGATGGCCTCCATTTTTTTGTCTCCCGCCATTTTGTTCGGTCATCCATTTGGGCTCATACCTGCTGAGTGCTGTTAGAGGACTGACATTCTGGCTCACCTCGAGGCCACTGTTGTTACAGCAAATTGTCGGGTGACCTACTCACCTCCTCCTGTTGATAAGGGAACAGTTCTCAGAAGTGAAGTGTCTTTTAGACATTTCAGACATTTTAGACGTTCAGACGTTTAAGAAGACGGTTCTTCTTAAATGCCGTATTTGATCGTAGTATCACACTTAGAAGATTGTTAATAAATGATGTATTCACAAAAAACCTTTTGACTTCTTTTTTTGTTCACTTGAATAGAAATGTGTGCAGAGGTCAAACTTTTTAAGCAAAACATTGTACATTACCGAAGTTATTTACGTTTTTCTGAGAATTACAATTCAGAAATATCATATGAACTTCTTCTCTAACAGTCTCCTAAGGTAATTCTAGATACAAGGACAGAGAGATGAAGACATACATCTGTTGCTATGCCGCTACTCAGTGAGCCTATACAGCAGGACATTGCTCATGAGTTCATGGGTACACACAGCCAACCCTCCCTCCACAGCAGTTTAAAAATTAAAAAGGTGAAACCCATGTTTGCATCAAACAACTCTCAAGCCAATTTCCATGCAATGCTTGTTTTTGATTGTACGGGTGTTGAAGGATGTGAGTAGGCCTTAATCAATTTTGCTTTGCAATTTTTTATTATTTAGACCCGAGGCGATTTTCTTGCTGCCTGCTCTTCCTTCCAGAGATGCCCAATGTGTGAGTACCTTGAATGCATTGAATGCATTATTTAACCATGTGGTATCTGGGGTTCACTGCGGCTTTCTGTTTGAGAACTCTGGAATTAAAAATGTATAACAAGTGAAAACGAGTGACTAGCATATTTACTCCGGTATAAAGCTTTCAGGCCTTCCACCAGGTTCAGGTAATAACAGCTCATTAACTTCTGGGCAGCTCAGTTTTAACAAGCATCTCACCACATTCCAGTGGTTACAGCAACAGCCTGCTCATTGGTGGTTTTCCTGTGATTTCACATGCAGCAACCTCCACATTTTCAGCTTGGTCTCAAGGTGAACTGCGCTATTTTCAAGAAAAAATGATTTGACATATTTGCATATGTGGTTCAAACAAGAATTTAAATAAGAACACTTGCTTATCCCAGCAGAGAAATCACCAAGAGTGCGGAATGGTCATTGAGCTTTATTCGTATACATACTCTTTGACTTCATCCTCGATTAAATAAATTGTGTTATTGTTAAAAAAAAATATTGGTTTGCTCTTTTCATACAGAATATAGTGGAAAAATGTAGTCTGCTGATTTTAGTATCAAGGCCCAAAAGGAGAACTTAAGTGCGGCACTGCAGAGGCATTTAATTTATTTTCACATTCATCTGAAAATTTGGAAGATGATTTCATAATAACTCATTCAGGGATAGATAATACCAGCTCAAGGTCAAAGACTTTGCTGAAATGTGACATTTGTTTGGTAGCTGGCATTGGCATTTAACCGCTCCAGCAAAAAACATGCATGCTTGTCCTCATTTCTGCAACAGGACTTAAAAATATAAAGAGGAAAATCCAGAAACTCCCTTGCTTCCAGTGCCCAGCAGCCTGCCACTGTTGACTCTGTGGAGTCCAATTGGCGTTGGATGGGCTCCATATCTGTACATATCGACCTCCCCAGGAGGGCTGAGCCTATTGTCTCAGCTGCATGTCACTCCAAGTCAATTAAAACTGGTCTGGAAGGCCGGTCCAAAGAGACTAGAGACAGGAGTGACAGCTGGAGAGAGAGGGGAGAGGGGGAGGGAGAGGTGGAAGGAAGGCTGGATGAGAAAAATAAGGGTGAAGATAAGGGGAACAGGGGAGGTTGGTGGGGGCAAGGAGGAAAGGAATGAGAACAGGACAGAGAGGACGTGTGAGAGCAGGAGAGAGGGCAGTGGGTGTGAATGCATGGAGAGTTTAGAGAGCAGCTCTGTGCTCAGTCTGAAGGTACACTGCTGTCTCAGTTTCCTCCATCAGAGAACTCTTTCTCTGCTGGGGTAAAAGCTCACCAGCTGCCGGGTGGAACAGGGGGAAGGAGGGAGAGGAGGAGGAGGGACAGGATGGAGGGAGAGGATGAAGGGAAAGGATGGAAAGATCTGAGATGGACACTGGAGGCAGAACTGGCACTCATCCTTTCCTGGCCCTCTCTCTTTGCCCCAAATGTCTCCCTTCTCTGCATCTCTCTCTCCCTCCCTCCCTCTCTCCCTCTCTCCCTCCCTCCCTCTCTCCCTCTCTCCCTCTCTCTCTCTCTGCCTCAGTAATAAGCGATGCCCTGATCAAAAACACAGTTCTTTGTG
>OMLB01000970.1:0-11072 GCA_900302555.1 Myripristis jacobus
GCATCCCTCCTGCCCCCCGTGGTGTTCCTCAGATTGAGGTAACATTTGATATTGATGCCAACGGTATCATGAATGTGTCCGCTGTCGACAAGAGCACTGGCAAGGAGAACAAGATCACCATCACAAACGACAAGGGTGAGTTTCTTTAAGTTGTGGGCTATAAAATGTGCACAGAATCAGTGCTTTAGAACATTTTTTTTTGATGGCCGTATTTGTCCACAGGTCGCCTCAGTAAAGAGGACATTGAGCGCATGGTCCAGGAAGCTGAGAAATACAAGGCTGAGGATGATGTCCAGCGTGACAAGGTGGCTGCTAAGAACGGCCTTGAGTCCTACGCCTTCAACATGAAGTCCACCGTGGAGGATGAGAAGGTTGCTGGCAAGATCAGTGAGGAGGACAAACAGAAGATCTTGGACAAGTGCAATGAGGTCATCAGCTGGCTGGACAAGAACCAGGTAAGAACTGAATTTGATATTGATATTTTTCGTTGTGGTGACTTGAAATTGTCCCTCAGCATGATTGTAATGTATTTATTTTTTTCCCCCGCAGACTGCGGAGAAGGACGAGTACGAGCACCAGCAGAAAGAGCTGGAGAAGGTGTGCAACCCCATCATCACCAAGCTGTACCAGAGTGCCGGTGGAATGCCAGGCGGTATGCCCGATGGAATGGCTGGTGGCTTCCCCGGCGCCGGTGGTGCCCCCTCTGGCGGTGGATCCTCCGGCCCAACCATCGAGGAGGTTGATTAAACATTCCATCACCTCAGCAGCTACCTCCGAGAGATCTGCTTGCAACGAAGTAACCCTCTCATAGCTTTGAGTTACATCATTCAAGCTATGGAGCGTAATTTAAATTAAAACAGGGTTAACGGGATCACATTTGTACTGCATCTTTTGTTTGTTACACAACAGGGATCAACATTCTGTTTGCACAATTGAGCTGTTAATTTCACATGTATGAAAATATTTTATATACCTGAGATGTTAACTGCCTTTCTCATGCCTTGACAGAATAAAATCTGGTAACCCCCTGTCCACTGTCCCTCTTGGTTTGTTTATTTGTTTTGTTTAAATGATGCAAGGTTTTCATTAGTCAAATTAAAACACATTTGGGTTCTGATTTGTAAAGGCACACTTGCAGGTTTCATGTCCAACTATTACAGCAGCAGTTTCACTTTCACTTTTTCCACTTTGCCTCAAGTGATATAGGCTGGTTTATAGGATAGAATTCTGCATACCTTTGAGAAATGGCTGAACACAAGTGGAGTCGTTTTGGTACCTGCTGTTTACAGCAAGTCATTAGTTTTTCCATTGCTACCCCAAATCACGGAGTTACTATGAATGCAGCATATTATAATCCCAAAGGAGGAGCCAAATCTGCAATGAAATTAAGTTGGTTGTATTTGAGCATTAGTGTATATTAACTAGTGTATATAGTAAAGCATTGGAAGCATTCATGTGAGCATTGCTTGTGCGCCCCTTGCATATGACCGCTTTCTGTCATAAAAACTGATGGTAGAAATGGCTGATGTGAAGTGCTGCTCCAAAAACAAATGGCGTTTCTATTCTTGACTTGCCAGTCCAATCCCTGTCACTGGTGAAGTGGCCTTTTTAATCACATAAGTAGTGCCTTTCATGCGGTTCTGGTTTCTTCCATATTTTACATTCTGGGAATCGGTTTCTTGCAATAGCACATCGTTTTCATATGGCTTCAAAGTCAAGTAAGAGCTGAAACATGGATGAGTATAGGAACCTTGTCCAGATGCTGTTGCGTGGTTATGAGATGTGGAAAAATTGACAATTCATATATGCTCTTTAGACATGTCATATAGCTCATCAGGGACAGGGAGATATGGTCCTTTGGCGACATCTGCTGGTCATTTACCCTCGGTAGCCTCAACTCAACATGGGAAAAAAAATAACCTAAAAAAAATATCTCGAACTCCTTAATGGACACGGCTCAGTTGTGTGTTCCTTGTATTAAAATATAACGAAGATGGAAAAAGGCTTCTCCTTGCACTTTTCCATACTGCGCATGCGTAATCGAATGCGTCGTTATGCTGCCTTCGGGGTTTTCGGATACACATACGATACTGTCGAAACTATGATCGGCGTACCAGGATGCGACACGGTGTGTTGTTCAAAGTAATTGTTTTGGAGAACAATGTGACTCGTTTGATTTGCAAAAGAAAACACCAGTCACACATTCATATGCACAAAAATACAGCCACACCGCAGGAGTGCAGCGAAATGCGCAATTTCTGATTCCAGTTTATTTGTTTCCGCTTTTACTTTGGGCATTTGAAGGTAGCATGTGTGCGTCCCCGTTTCCATGGTTTCAGTCTGCCTGTTTGGCAGTGGCATGAAGGAGAGATGGGTAAGTAAACTTCGTCAAATAGGACGCTCCTCTCTGCTGTTTTCAACGCTGCATTAAATACAAATGTTAAGTCTTTAACATGAGCTGTTTGGTTAGCTTAATCTCTTTGTGTTGTTAGGAGTCGCGTCGTTTTTTTTTTGAACTGCTACCTGACATAGTACGCTGCTAAGATGTAGCTAAGATAGCTCGTTAGTTTTTAGCACCAAGTTAGATGGGAGGAGTAGCTGCCACGTAAATTACCCTGTTTTTGGGATCTACAGTAATTAACATAATTCTCACGTGCATGCCAAACATTATAATGCGGGGTTTCCAGGGTCATTTAGAGGGTGCCAGGAATAAAGTTCATCATTAATCTGCTGTAAATGGTCAAATTTAGAAACTGTAGGAAGATGACTGTTGTAATAATTGGTTTCCTAAATAATCTGGCTTCTAAATTAGCAGCAGCAACAAAAATCTACCATTATCAGACCTATTTTATGTTGTCATGAGCCTTGATCAGAAACTTGATTGTTCTGAGGTAGATAGATAAGGATAGATAAGGATAACTTGAATATCTTTGTTTTCAAGCTGTTTGGCAAACGGACTGCATGTTGCAAAAACCTTTTCAAAAAATACTAAAATTGTCTCCAAAACTGGATTTGTACAGATGAGATTCATGCAAAATAGTTTGGATCCTGGAAACACACATTCCACTTATTCACTCACATTCACTTGTTTATCAAAGAACTGTCTATTAACCAGATAAAATATATTTTCATGGTGTTCAAGATGGGATAACATTAGCAATATTGTCCCAACAGGATGATAATATTGAGGGGATCCCTACCTTTAGATTGCTGTTTTGCATTAATTCTAAAAATCATGTTATTTGTCCATTAATACATTTGCATACACTGTTCCATTTCCAGTCACACATTTGTTTAAGATATATTTTTCCAAGTTGCCTTTGAAATGCTCACATTTGCGATTCAGGTTAATACAAATAGTAATATTATTATACAGCACACTACAATGTGACCAGTCTTGGTATGTACAAGACATGAAGGTCTACTAAAAGTAACTGAGATTTGAGATTTTTTTTCCTGCATGGTCACATACAATAGGATACAGTACTGTTTTTAAACCAAAAAGTTAAATCCACTGTGTGTACTCTCAGAGATTATGTTGTAGAATTGTCATAATGTGATGCACAACAACATTTCAATCTTTAGCTTCTCTTTTACTTATTATTAGCTCTCATTACTGCACTCTGTAACACTGTGAACATGCTGGTTTATATATAATGTTCCACAGCTGTGTGTTTACCAACATTTAAAAAAAAAAAAAATTGAAATAATTAATCGGCACTCCCAAGTCACAAAGAACTGTTAATGACTATTTTTTCATAAACATAAAGTTTGGAATTCCAAGGTTCTGTCCAACTTTTTAAAATCAAAATCAGGTTATTTACATATTCATGAACATTACTTTACATTTGTGTGGTGTTATTTATTAAATTATTTTGTATAAAGAACCTTTGAAAAATAGAAAGCATGTAATAGTTTTGTCATTTGGTATGTCAAATCTTTGATGGTGGATATCTGAACTGAATTCCATCTAGATAGAACCTTGTATATCCAAACTCACAAAACTGTGCAACGTTGGTGCTTTCGGAATCAGCTAGTCCACTTCTGTCAAGTTTTCTTTTCTTTGGTTATTGGTTTGCAGTGTTAGCAAGTCACCACTCCACTGCAAGCCTCCTACCTTCAAATTTGACAACGGCACTGTAAAGCTCTTTGTCCAGCTGCAGCTAACCATGGACAGAAGGCTCACACATGGAAAGACACATTCACAGTTGAAAAATGAAGAGGAGGAACCGCCTTCACCAACACAAGCTCATGGGGTCAAGCTGTGGGACCCCGCAGAGTCCGACACAGAGAGCCTGGCCCAGGAGAGGGCCTACCAGCAGCAGCTGCACAGGCGTGTAGGATGCCATGATCAAACTAACAGCAAACCACCCCAAGAGGAGAATGCTGACAACTTACAGCAGGGCGATTGGCAAGATAACGATGCGGATGAAGATGGGGAAGAGGATCTCCAGGTGTATGATAGCTTAGAAGTGGCAGCGCACTCGTTTGTCAAGAGGAACTCCCCACCATTCCCCGCTGAAGGTCCGGATGCACATCAGCAGATGAAAGAAAGAGAAGGGTCAAGGTGAGATGTTCTTAGTCCAATACATAACCAAATGCCATTTTGTCAAACAAACAGCACCTAATAGGTTGTTGTAATTGAATGGTGTTGCGAGAATATACTGACAGGTGACAAGTTAAAGGAAAAATTTGTCTTAGTAAGGTGTTGAACAGCTTCAGTTCTCCTTGTCATAGGTTCTCCAAGCTCTACTGAAGATATGGAGCACCATTCTTACAAAACACACTGCACATAGCGTGGGATATTATAGTAGTGCTGCTGTGTGTAAAGCCCTCATTACAAGGACAAATACAGATTTGAGAGCTGGGTGGTGCAAAAACCATAGGCAGTGGTCTACAGCGATGTGGAAAAAGTGATGTGGCCAGATGAGTCTCCATATTCTGGACACGTGGGCGAGTGCATGTGTCGCGTCCATCTAAAGAACGCTACAGGCCTAAACGCTGGCCCCCGACAGTGAGGGGGTCCTCTGGCTCTGTTAGGCCGTGGGGGGCATTTTCACTTGTCCCCTTAGAGGGAAGACTAGCTGCAAATCAATACAAAGTTATTCTGTGTGGTCACCATTATCCTGTGATGAGTGGGAGTGGGAGTGGTCTCTTCAAAGATGACATCTCCATCCAGAGGGCACGAGGGCTTACTGACTGGCTTGATGAGGATGGAAGTGATGTAAATCATATGCTATAGCCTTCACACTCACCACTGTCATCAAAACACCAAATGAGGGAATAACTTTTGGAAGACGAATGGAGCCCCATCCCTCCAACAGAGTTCCACAAGCTTGCACAGTCTATGCAAAGGAGCACTCAAGCTGCTCTGGCAGCTCATTAGCAGCCCAACACCTTACTAAGACTTACAAACTTTCTGTTGGCTTTTCCTTTATTTAGTCACCTGCCTGTGTATGTCTGCAACATCAATGAGTATATTTTAAGCAAATGCATGCTTGAAAGATGTGGCTTCATGCACCAAAGGCCCAAAGCTATCCGTGTCTGATTATGTTCACTGTTCAAACATTGCTGAACATTGAAGCTGCTATTTTGTTGAAGGCTTTTAACAGAATACAGAATAAATGATTAATCTAGAGATCAAAGTGTGCAATAGAAAACTACCAATAATTACACTCCAGCACATTCATTTGCATAAACATATGGCACCAAGAGAATTAAAACTCGCCCTAAGAAAATGTTTGTTTTCCTTCTTGCAGCTGGGGATTCACACACAACAACACTTGTTCTGGCCTATTTATAGCCACCAGGGATTGATAACAAACCAAGTAAAAATCCTCATACACACCTAACACTTAATGAATGGGAGTGATTCTGATTGCAAGTATATAGTTTGGCCAGTAGGTGGCAGTAATTGATGATATTGATTTTAGTGCCACTGCACTGAAAAGCACTGACACTTCTTTTGGCTGTTGAGACATACCTCCAGGGTTCATTTTATTGTGAAGACAGTATAAAATGGGCTATCACTTTGATATTTTTGTGTCAAGTTGATCAAAGCTAAACTTCACTTTGTGTAATTATGAACTGAAATATAAATCAAAATTATAGTCTAAATTGTAAAAGATGAGGTTTATTTTGGTAGCCATGTGCAACCTTTTTGAGTCTCCTCAGTTTCCCTATAATTCAGTTAAAATATGTAATTATATAAGCTACTTAACATGGTGAGATTTGTGCCTCGCCTTCTCCAATTTGCCAACTGCATTGAAATATCTCTATTTTCACTGACAAATTAATTAAAATTAAGCAGATAATAGTGTTGCTTAGGTGGAATACAACAGTGAGAACCGCTGTGCCAATCAAACCTTTTACTTCTAAACAGCGCATGGAAGATAAAAGATAAATACCCTTCATTCATCTCTCAACAATGAAACAGTGTCAGTGTCATGCGGGCACTGAGTTTATTGTGGTGCGAACGGCCTGATTCAGGTGCTTTCAGAATAACTGCTTTCATTTAAGGGAAATTAGATTTTTGTTTTTTTGGGGAGGATCACAATAAGTGGTCACTCCGTGGTCCATTAACAAGGATCATCGTCGAAATAAAGGAGAGCTGTTGTTTGAGGCGGCAGTTGTAGGAATCTGCGGCGAGGAGGACGACACCACATCTGTTTGTTTTCGCTCTCTCGGCGACTCAAACTGTTGTTTCCTCTCCTTTTTCCTCCAGGCGCCGCCTGATGGTAATTTCCCTACAAAATAGAAAGGGGGCATTCTCCCTTTTCCTGTCATTAACCTGCGCGGATTGATGCCCACCAAGTGTGGGTCCACTTCCAAAGTGCATTGTTTCAGGGAAAATGACCGTGACACATTCCCACAAAAGGCTCTATTTCAAAGAGCCGAGGCAGTGGACACAATCCCTTTCCCATCATCATATTCTCATAGTCCTCTCCACTGATAGCCTCCTCAAAGCGGGTAAGCCCTTTCACACAATAGTTCCCATTGCTTCGTTTACAAAGCCAATGGGTCTTTCTTATTCAAGCAGAAGATTCCCATTTAAGCAACTCCATTCATCCCTCTGTACCATATTTTCCACCCATTTTAATTGAAAGATTGCTAAAAGATGTTTGGCTATACTTCCCATAACATTTTTTTCATTTGCCCATTCAGTGTTTGTCACAATATTTCACAAGCTTTTGTATGTGAGTGTCTGTATCTTGGGCAAGGAATAATACCCAGTGGTGTTTTGCCAGTGTTGGAGGCCTCGTCGCTCAGCTGCTTGTTGTCCATAAGGCATTCTCCAACTTGTTTGTGTCTGAGTCATTAGTGAGCCATCCCTTACCCTTTTGGCCTCATAGAAGTGAAGGGCCCTACACCTAAGCAAGACCCCCTCCCTCCGCCACCCCTTTGCACGACATCACGGCAGGAGAACTAGCCTCCCCTCGTCCTCCCAGTAAGCACAACAAAGAGGCTCTCTGCTATTTATTTTAATGAGATCTTTTCATCACCATCAGAAAGAGCATTTTAGCCTGCAATTTTCAAGCCATTTCATAAGCTGAAAATTGCCATTTGTGAGCCATTCCCCCGCTAGTAGTCCTCAAACACACTCTCATTAGTCAGCCTGGAGGTGAAAATACGAAAATTATCGGTAAATACAGGTTCATAATCCCCCTCATCTGTTTCAATTTCAGAAGACGGCTTTTAGTCTCTGTGCAAGGTCTGGTTCTCATTGTTTGAGGACATCATCATTCTAATAATGGTGTAATGCCTCTTGTTCTTTTGACCTCTCAGTACAGGCCTGTGATGCATTTATGTTTCTTAAAAGCTTCATTTAGATATGGAGATCTTATTGAAGATATTGTTTACCAACATAACAGAATGTAATTTGGCTGTAATATCCTTGAAGCCTTATTACACATTTATGGATGCATGTTACGACTAATTTCTCACTATTTACTAAGCTGAGCTGTGCAATATATCTATAATTCTCTGATGCCTATGCTGATATCAGGCTAGGTGCACCGACCATATAACTATTACTGCTATTGTCCTATTTCTGTGTTGCAGACAGGTGCCCTCGGATGATGTCTATTCAGATCTGCGCTACGACCCCAACTGGAGGACCAACCTGAAGGGAGCTTACCGCTTCAATGAGAGTCTACGGCTCTCCGTTGAAGAAGAACCCCAAAACTTTGATAACAAACCTGTGCAGAAACATCAGGAACTGGCCATAAAAGGAGGTTACACGTATGTTGTTGCCAGAAGTTCGGCCGTTGTGGAGACTGCACATATGACTGGTGAGGAGTCTGAACAGCCATACCACCTACACCCACAACATGAGCAAGCCAGCCAAGATGTGTCATTAACATCTGGTGGTCCAGGTCCAAGCATTTCCTCTGAGAAAGATAAGTGCAGCACTACACAGCAGGAATCTGAAGTCAAAGATGTGAAGAGCCAAGGCTATGTTGGAGAAAACCCTGACAGCTCTCCCAAGCCGACGGAGCATTTTGAGGAACTGCAAGAGATGTTTAAATTAAAGAGCTCTAAGAGCTTACCTAACAAACAGCTTGGCAAACTGAGAGAGGACATTGTGGAGCGCAACAAAATCACCCTGGGGCGTAACATAGCCAAACGTGGCTCCTATCTGAAGGCACATGCTCTGAAGCGGGAAACACCAACTTCTGTGAATGAGGTGGGTGTGGAAGATGGAAATTTCTTTGCCAAAATTTTGTATATCCAAAGGTCAAATCATCAGTTGACATGTGACAACAAGCTCTCATTCCATACTGCCCATTCTTGTACCCTTCCCTCTGCTGCAACAGGCTGCAGTTACAGAAACAGACACCAGGAGCTGCACTAACATAGTTTATGACTGCTGGGTTGCAGTTATGATCTGGGCCCTGCTCTGGCAGCATTTAGCAGGACTTGGCATCATAACGAGGCAAGATCAGGTCCTTCTGTGTACTCATATAAGGTTTGACAGAGAATGGACCACAGGGAATGTTAGGTTTTGATTCCTTTTTTTGGTTGGCAATGTGTCCTGTGTTGATATTTCAGGACCCACAGGGTACATAGGTGGCAATCAGTAAAAATGTTCATAAACTTGTAATTGTTGGATGTCAGACAAATTTGTCTGGTGTCTCATTTTGATCTGATGTTGTCTTCACAGCATAAGTGGTTTATGTAGGGATTGAGCAGAGTGGACTCTGCTCATATTCCAGATTTGATAGAGTGGTTTTATTAGGCCCATATAGCTCTTGGCACTGGTTTGGGTATCTTAGGTGTCTGACAGTGTTCACACAATGCGTATTACTGAGCATTAAGCTGAACAATAGTGCTGGGTTGTGTTCTGCAGTGACTTAATAGTGGCAGGTGATGCAGTCAGGTTTCCCTAGAGTGAAATGTTTAAATGCAGAGGCCAATCCTTGGGCTTGTTAGCGCACTAATACATGCAGTTGTTGTTTCTTAGCTTTACATTGCTTAGAGGTCGGAACTTATCATACAACCAAGGGATAGGAAAAACAGCTAAATCTCTGTGTTTGCTCTTAAAAGCTCATTCTAAACTTGGAGACACACGGTCAATGGGCCGTTGCTTCAATGCCGCTGTTTTCACGAACAGAATACAGGCCTAGTCTTTTTACTGCGTCGGCCAAGCTTATGCTCATTTAGTGATATTGTCAGAGTATCTATATGTTTTTTTTTTTCTTTTTTTGTCGACTCGGACAAGAACCGAGAGAATATCCTATCATGTTTGTTGCGACCCAGTCTGGAAAATTAATTTGGCAGGGAAGCATTGCTGTTTTCAACTGCCCTCCCTTCCACCATATGAAAGGGGCCATGTCTGGCTATGCAGTGCCTATTATGAGTTGATGTGTACAACAAGAACATCAGAGAAGCATGGTTACCAAATAGGCTCTTAGATATCCCTGCACCTGGCACAGTGACATAATTGGTCGGGATGGCCCGTATTCCCCATTTGTCAGGCCATATGACTGTTTGCTGGCTATAATACCTCCAAGCTTGTTCACCCATCTGAGCCCCAGCTCGCTACAATGTCTCATATCATCGCCATTTACATAGTCAAGAGTCGTTAGCTTTGTGCAATGGTAAACAGAGCCAGAGCCTTTCCCTCTCCTAAACCCTTGTGTTTTGTCATTTTCCCCCTGAATTCGCTTATTAGTTTTCCATTGCCATGTCTCCCCAAAGACGTGTCTCACTTAATGGGGGACACGGGGCATAAAAGAAAGGGGCACCAATTTGCATGTAGTCTATTTCCTGTTTCATCATATGATTCATTTAAGAATTGGGTGTGTTACCACAATATTACAACCTATCACAAAAGCTATTTAAAAATAGGCAAATGCTTAAGCAAAGTAATTTTTGACAAATACGCTCAAATAAAGTAATAGAAATAACACATATTAGATCTATTAGAAAAAGTGCAATTCACAGTAGCATTGTAGTAAATCATGCTAAAAGGGGAAATCCAACCTAAAACACAATTCCCATATGAAATTTATATGAATGTGGATAGAAGTGAGTCTCTGCTGAAGTCTCTCTAGAACCAAAAATATTTAAGACTTTCTTGAGGCCATTATCAAGAGACAGATCTTATACCTCCTTCATTGATATTAAGATATTAAACTTATGGACTCAGTGACAGTACTCAAGGAGAAAGTTCTGGTTTACACATACATGTAATGTCTAAGAATTGTTATATTTCCACTGAAATAAAGGTTCTTTGGATGAAAGAGCTAAAAAAAAAAAAAAAAAGAGTAATCTCTGCATCTACAAATTTCCAATTGTCAAGAGAGCGTCCCCACTTTTTGTCTTCTGATGAAACTGCAGATTTGGTCCTACGGTCTCTAACTTTGGAATAGGGCTGTTTATGTCCACAAACACTCAATGAAATATTCAAGATCAAAGTAACATATGAGAATTCGATTTTAGGGTGGATTCTTGCTTTAATGTTGAAGGTCACTGAGAGGCTGTGTGATCTTAAAACACCAAAGCAAATTTTCATAATTATGATAACCACATATCTTCCATCACATAGCTTCTTGTCTTGACCCCCCCCT
>OMLB01000970.1:11092-29045 GCA_900302555.1 Myripristis jacobus
CCACTCCCCTCCCCTCCCTCTTGCAAATTGTATCAGTTCCACCAATCATTATATGATTCCAGGCAGGATGCTACTAGGCTCTTTTAAAATACCCCATTTGGTCTTTTGAAGAGAGAGGACTTCTGAAAGCAACTTGTGATAATTAGCCGTGTTATTAAATGTACACAATTTCCTAATGCGGCAAATCCTTAGACGGGGCGAGTGGCAGAGTGGCGGTAGCGATGATTGGCTTCAGTGTGGCTGGGGCCTCCTTTGATAAAGACAGAAGTAGCAGATCAATCTTCTGCTATTGCACTCAGCCCTCAGAGTCCCTTCTCGTCTTCTAGGCCCTCACTTCAAAGCCAAGGGAACATAATGTACAATCTTTTAATAGCTTTAGACCAAAGCTCCGGGGAGCTCTCTGCCACTGTATACCCTGCCTCAGTCTAAACACCTAATCAAGATTACCTGGGCTGGCCACAATAGCAGCTAAATGCAATTCAAGATCTGCAGCTCCTTTGAAGTCTTCATTGCGAAAAGCAGATGTTTCCCGGGTACAGGAGGTAATACAGCTAGCTGCAATTGCCGGACTTTGTTGTGACATCGTCTCAGCGAGAAGCAATTACTGGCCTCCCAATTTAGCAGAAAAGATATTACACAGCTTACCATGCTTAAAATGCAATACAGGCTTGATCATTTGCTCCAACTGATTGGGATTTAGTAATGGCTGACAAAAGGCAACGGCAGGGGGAATGGGCAAAGGTGAGAGGCACAAATTGTTTGTGTGTGTGTGTGTGTGTGTGTGTGTGTATGTGTATGTGTGTGTGTGTGTACTGCCGGACATAGTTACAATCACCTGTTACTGATCATTAAGCAGCTGCTGAGGCAACACAGCGATAGTTCATAACAACGCTTGAACTCCTGAAAAGTCTAGCGGTCTCTGCCTCATTTCGAAAAGATTACCCCGTTTGCTCAGTGGATACATGTAGGTATACGTTCACATAAGTACCTACAGTGTTTTTTAACATTTTGTTTGAATGTAAGTAGCAGTGCATCATACAGTTTACTGGCAGAAACATCATAAAGTGTAGTTGCTACCTCTACTTTTTGATAACCTGTCATCAATCAGTGTGCTCTCGGAAAACCCCTAACCTCTCACCCTATTAGACACAGTAACATGACAAACGGCCTTATTGATGGATATATTACAACTGCATCCACTCCCTCACTGTGACCTTCACCCATTCAAGCCCATCGAATTAGTGGCATTCAGCGAGAAAGTCTTGAGCCTGTCAATACCATCGATCCACTCGGATTGTCCTCTTCAGCTGAGGGGAGTCCCAAACTTAACAAATGATTTTCATTACAGCATTAACAGAACACATTTCCCTGTCGCAAGCAGGTACATTGGGAGCAAGTGAAACAGTAAATTGATGTATTATGATGTGGCTGAAGAAGATGGGAATTGATAGTAGCAAACAAGCATGGTGCAGCACTGGCCGGTGTGAGAATTTGTAGGTTGTCTTAGGTTTTGTCAGTGTCATCACCTCCGTTGTATAGAGCTTGCACAAGAATTATTAAATCCCCATTGTTATTTAAATATTATTTTATTTATTTCTACTTTGCACCTTGCTGGAAGAAATATGCTATAAATGCTCCTCATGTACCCAACAAAATATTCATGACTTGTGATGTGTAGGTCTATCAACAACTCAGCTATTTTTTCAATTTATGTCTGGTCTGTGTAAAGGTGTGTGAAACTCAAGCAGAAATGACCATTGTTGAGAATCTAGAGGACATTTCAGACCTGGAGGTGAGATGGCTCCAGAAAACACAGCAACTGAAGGTAAGACTCTTCTATCCTTCCTACCTTATTTACATCATTGAGAACCCTCCCCGCCCACACCACCACCACACACACATGCAAATACACATACACATTGCAGCCATGTCTATGGCAGCCTTGTTCCTTAACTTACCAGCAATGGATTCCCACTCCTGATGAAAATATCTGCTTTGCAGCGGGGGCACTATCACCCGGGCTTTTAATTTCCTCCCAGAATGCACACACAATCACTGATAGGGTTGTGGCAGTGGGGCTTGCTGAAGACATCTTTGGAAAGGAGTCAGAGAGAAGGGTGGGGTGGGGGGTATATTATTATTTTGAGCACTTGAGCGGCCACCTTAATGCTGCCAAGCAGAGGAGTGTAAATTTTTTCCCACCGGAATGGGCAAAGCTGGTGTTTGCTAAATCAGCGGCATTAGATGCATGAGGCGCAGGCCCATAGACCCCTGCGAAATAATTTGGTCAGATCATGCAAAGAAGAGCACCAGCCCTACTTACACTTGGGAAAGAATCGTGCCTCTCGACAAGAGCTCATGTTTGTCTGTTGTTTTTTCCCCTTTTTGTGGTATAAATGGGTAGATTTAGATGTGATGTTCTGCGCTTCTCACAGCCTTCAGAGATAATGTAGCCCACCCTACACTCAGGCAGTTAGCGGATCTCACCCTTAAAAACAGAGTTCGACACAGGAAGAGCCTTTGAATACAAATATGTCAAAAGATACAATATGTGCCGTATAAAAAAATATGACAGCCCATGTTATAGAATGAATGCGGGCATTGAAGTAAAACTCTCTCAGTTCTGCTTATAACCACGACATTTACTCTTCAAATGCAGAAGTTCTTACATGTCACCTGCCAATCATGCATTTGTCCTTAGACACTTGGTCTGTTTATACTTATTTTTAGATTTATCCTTCACATCTTCAATATCAAACCTGTCTAAATCACTAGTAACCCTAACCATAACCCTGAGCTCTTATATCAATCAATCAATCAGTCAGACTTCATTTATTTATCTCATTTTACACATCCAAATGCACTGAAATATGCTTTACAGTTAAATAAAACAGAACATTAAAGTGAGAGAGAAAAAAATACAATAAAACAAGTACAGGAACAAAGCACTGTACTAACAACATTAACCATACTGTATTTCAGCATAGAAACAACTTTCTTTAGTTATATAGGCCAATACCCTTGTGACTGAACACTCTCCAGTAAAGGAACATACCTCTAAATAAATAACAAAGAAAAAAAATTAAAAACAGTACTAATAGAATTGGATTGGATTGGATTCAACTTTAATATTCCCCAAAGGGGAAACTAGATTGCCACCAGGGCCACATACAATACAACATAAGACACAGACAATGTTTACAATATCGTCATCTAGGACGGATCAATACAACAACAGTGAAATGACCGGGGGAAAGAAGTAAAAATAGAAATTAGAAAGAATAAAATGAGTACAAATGCATTTAAAAGTGCAATGTGCAGGGACATCAGGACAAGTATAGCAGCAAGTTATAACAGCAAAGAGTATAGCTGCAATTTAAAGTGCAATGTACAAAGACTAGTATAGCAGCAAGACATGACATCAGCAGTCCAAATTAAAAAGCCTGGTTGCTGCAGGAACAAAGGACTTCCTGAGTCTTTCAGTGGAGCATCTGGGCAAAAGAAGCCGCTTACTTCTGCCACTTCTAACAAAAGTGCTGTGCAGGGAATGATCATCTTGGGACAAGATAGCTCTGAGCCTCTTCCTAGTCCTCTGCTCTGTCATGACCTCCAGAGAAGCAGGGCTCATACCAATGACAGATCCTGCCTTTTTAATGAGTTTGTTAATCCAATTCCTGTCCTCCAATGTAAGGCTGCCACCCCAACAAACAACTGCATAAAAAAGGACGCTTGCCAAAATACCATTATAAAAAACAGTTAGAAGGGATCTGCTGATGTCAAAAGATCTGGGTTTCCTCAAGAAAAATAATCTGGACTGGGCCTTCTTAAAAATAACATCTGAGTTCTTCTTCCAGTCCAGTTTACAGTCCACATGCACACCCAGATACTTATATGAGGGTACAATCTCTACAGACTGCCCTTTAATCAAAATAGGAGTTGTTTCTGTTTTTTTTCCTTCTCATATCAATGACAAGTTCCTTTGTCTTGTCTAAATAGAATGCAAAAGGGCTTAGCATAAAAATGTCAGTGATGATAATATGAGATTAAATAAATACACTCAGAAAACTTCAAAAAGTATACATCTATAAAATGAGATCAAATTAGGGGTGGCTTATGTAAAATTGCAGAGGAAGGACCCTTTAGACTTAACTGACATGGAATAAGCCTAACATTTGACAGCTATATGGTTCTCAGTGTTGTGCTTATATCACATTTTTTGCCAGTTGAGTCTAAATCTGTCCTTACTTCACCGTCAATTCTGCACAGTGCACCTTTAAAAAAGGATAAAATAAAACTAAAGTAGTTGCTGTGGAAAAAGCTAAGCTGAGCAGGAATGCGTTCACATTTTGCTTGAAACTGTCAACAGACTCTGATGCCCTCACATCACACTAATCCTCCTCCAACCTCAGGTCACGCAGATCTCCAAAGGGAAGAAACCCCGACGGAAAGAAAACCACAATCCCTTGCAGCAGCAGCGACCTCCTGCCCCTGGGGTCAAAGCCGAGCAGGGGGACTGTCTGAGCCCCCCTTCAGCTGGACCAGCCACCAAGACCCAGCCAGACCCCCAGCCAGACCCCCAGGGGACTCCATCGCAGCCTCCACCTCAGTCCATCCACCTCAACATCAATGTCAACACTTCGAGCGGCCTCCCTCCCTTTGTGCAGCAGAAGGGCCAGGACGCCATCATCACCTTAGCGTCCCTTCATGGCCCTCGTCACTGGAGCCCCGGATCTGACGCTCATTACATCAACTTACCATTTACCCAGGATCCCTGTGTCCCACAACTGTCTCTCTATGATGGTCGATTCCAAAGGGTCATGGTTCCCAAGCATGCTTTTCCCTCACCCATCCGTGACCAAGGGTATCGACCACTAAAGCCACGGAGGCCCTCCCTGGGGTGTGGAGAAGTGCTGAATTCAGAACTTTTCAAGGGGCCCCATGAGTATAGCCCTGGACCATGGCAAAGGTGAAAGATTTATATCTTCAATCACCATGTGAAAACTGTTAGATTAGAGTAGATGAAAATTTAAATCTCCATGGGATATTGGATGGGTGTGTAAAGGGTTTGCAAAATGACAACAAAACATGCTGAGCAAAAAATATGATTGGAAGATATAAACAGAATGCATGAAAATATATGTAAAACACTGTTTATGTAGAATGAATGAGATTTATGAAAATGTAGATATTTGCAACACATATCAAATGAGGAACATATGCAGCATAAAATATGTCATTAGCTCTCTATAATGTCAGATCCTACACAGTTGCATACTGTTATGTTCAAATCATAGGTGTCACATGACTTGGACTTCTCTTGGACAAATTTGATGACCATAGACTCATCCTGACCAAATAAAGAAAGATGTGCAACTTGACTTTGACTTTAACACCAATGACTTTTGACTTCACTTAGACTTGACCCTTTTGACTTGGAAAGACTTGATAGCCGACCTTTCCCAAAGCCAAACATTAAAAATGATGCAATTAATCTGTGCCTGTAGGCTCCCCAGTGGTGTAAGGATGGCTTATACCATCCTTAAACCTTATATCTCTTGCAGCAAACATGACTTTAATTGACAATGGCAAATCAGCATATCCCAGATCCACACTGACCCACAGTTAGTCAGCTGGTAGCTTAAATCTGATCAAATCAATCAACAACCAGCTCTGCCTAATGATAGGTATCTGTTATTGACAGAAGACCAGCAGTGACCTGGAGTTACCATAGACAGAACCTATATCAACTACAGGGAGGAAGGGCAGGAGGGACTGAGGTGTTGTAGATGTGTGTTAGGGTGAACAGAGCAGTGTGTGTGTTCATCTGTGGTAAGGAGGGGGAGAAGCAAAGTAAGTTGGGAGAGGAGATTGTGAACAAAGTAAAATACTCACACAATATGGAGGCCCTCCCATTGTTTGGAATAAACAAAATGCAGAGGTGCTTTGTCATTTCAGGACTTTTTCTAAATACCAAATTGATCAACTAGTAAGACAAACTATTTAGTTGAAATGTGTGTGCTAATGAACCTCAAAGTTTAGATTTTGGACTTGTCAGTCTTGACTTGGGACTTATGACGTATGACTTGCAAAACAATGACTTGATCCCGCCTCTGGTGTAAATACATACAAGGCATGACAATAATTTCTTATTCTGCATTTGTAAGTGCAACTTGTCAAGTAGTTTGTTATTAACGTGGGAGTTCTCACTGAGGATCTATGACTGATTTCGTATCTCAGGTCAACTGCACCAAAATGGCTGTTAACCTGTGAGGAGGAGAACCTGAATCAACTTCCAAATGAGGATCAAGTTAACCAGTTTCCAGAAGACAGCCCCAGGCCGCCCTCCACTACTCAGTCCCATCACTCAGGCTACTACACTGTGCTGCCTCCTATAGGCAAACCTTTGACAGGACAAGAGCCTGAGCTGAGTCCTGGGCAGAGTGTGAAGACGTCCGGCCCCATCCACAGAAGCAGCTCTGACGGCTACCTGGCACAGATGGATAAACAGAAGCAGCTGAGGGAGAAAATCTCTTACAAGGTTGGTGTGTATGCACGTGTGTGAGAGAGCTATGTTTTCATCCTTAAGAGGAAATATTCACAATTAGACTTCAAATGTTTCCCCCCTCTGCCATAGGACAGTTTGTAATACTAATTAGTTTGTGCCCAAAACAAAAGAAAAAAGATTGTCCTGCCCTCTAATGTGAGATTGCAGTATCATATTTCCCAGAATCAGATATCAGAACTCCATTGAGAAGTAAAGTCTGCAAAAGTTAATACAAGAATATGTCTTTTTACCTGCGCTTATGTATTTTTGAAACAACGCAACTTAATTCTGACAGCTTTCAAGGGCTCAAGGGCCACAAAGCTCACTCGACACATAAACGATCGTGTAAACTTTCAAGTAAGGAAAATAAAAAGGCATTATGTGGTTTCACCTAACAAAAGTGATACATGAATTCTTAAATTCCCCTTTAATCCCCATGTAGAGGAGAGGTTACATAAATAATTGTCCCTTTGAAGTCCCAAATAATCCCCTCAGCTGCCTCCATGCAGGGACTGTTTAATCCAAGAGGAGGGCTCTAGTGACTAAGGGCACAAAACATTAGGCTAATTGTCTAGCTCCACTAAGATACACTTAATTGCTATGAGATGATGACGATATAAACCGCAGAGATGCAGGCCCTGAAAAGCCATTTGAAGATGTGTTAGAGGATAAGGTGATTAGGAGGGGGAGAATAGGCCGTCTGTGAGGCGCAGGGCCACTAAAGATGCCCATTTGCATGTAATGATTTTTTCGTTGTTGTCCTCCCTCCCTCTCCTTTGGTTTGTCAGGCTAAGCCCTGCAGGTGGGTCCTGCTAAAGAGCAGAAAGAGTGCCGCAGCCACCCCATCACACTACTTTTCGAAGGTAGTCCAACAGGCAGCCAGTTTAGAGATATTTAGATGTTATTAAAGCTACAATATGCAAGTCCTGCCTTCCTCCCCATCAGCTGAGCAAGGTCTTGCCCCAACATCGTCACTCATCTTGCACCACATTTACACCAATCATGCAGGTTTTATACAGGTTATACTAGGGAGCATATGTTTAAAAAAAACAAAAAACAAAAAAAAACACAGGCAACAAATTTACATTAGCAGAAGTCCTGGACACATATCTCACCACAAGGTTAACTGGTGTCACAATCTTCCAACCTGACTGAACTGCAACACATTGGCTCTGCTCCAGCTGTCTCTCTTTACAGCTAAATCCAAAAGATGGTGTTTTATTGGTAGTTTATCATATTTCATAGGTTAAAGTTACACTGAGGTTAGGATTTCCCACCTAAAATGTAAAGCAAACCAACTCTGCACCACTTCTTAGCACATTTATCTCCTTTAAATGACAAATGGAAAGCAATGTTGCAATGTAGCCTCGATAGACCTTGATAGAGATTCCGATTTCATACTTTTCAGAGATTTAGGTATGTGGAAAAAGCTGCATGTTGAAATTTTAAATACCAGTCAACAATTTGTCTCATAATATGATGCAAATGCTACAGTTAATCGGGTCAACACTTGAGGTTTGGTGGAGCCCAGGAACAATGTAGCCTATGACTGTGTGCTTAGGATTGCATTCTTCCTGGAGCCTTCACATTGTCCTCCTGTGGTGTCCAACCCCCTCGACCTCCCCGCTCCCCCATCATGTTAGCCATCATGTCTGACGAGATTACAGGCTCAATTTGTAAAGCAGCCCAGCCGCGGTGCCTGGGCCTGAGAGCAGACGAGCATGACTTAGGGGTTGGGAAGAGGTGGGTGAGGGCTTGAAAAGAAAGCTGCCCTGTTGTGTCCATGACCAATGGCTAATTCTGAAGCGGACTGAAATCCCCTGTCCCAAAAAAAGAAAGAAAAAAAAAACAGCCAGTACAATCTGGAATGATTAGGCTCCTTTTGTCTGGGGCAGCTTGCGGATGGCACACACACGCGCACACACACACAAACACACAGACGTACGCACCACTTTAGATGGAGTGGGTGTACATCTCTTTCTGTCTTTGCCCCTATCACTTGGAATCCATTGCCCAGGGTTCAACTCCACCTCACCATTAGTGTCCCTGAGAAAAGCACTTCAGCATCATACTAGGACCTAATGAGGAAATATGTTCCTCTATATGGCGCTGAGGCAAAATCCCTCCAAAGCATGAAGATTTTTAGATTGTACTCTGCATATATGTGCGCTATTTTTTGCAATTTTGATTACTTACCTTTGAGGCTCTTTCCTGCGTGGGTAAAAGCACAGAATGTGAAAGGGTTATATGTTTCTGGATTGTTTGGAACAAATGGAAGAAGAACTGGGTAGTTAGCTTTGAGCAGCCATGGTTAAACAGATAAAGAAAAGAGTGCTACCTGAAGAAACTCGACCCAAGACATCTCAGTGTCTCAGTGTCAAAGTGATTTCTGGCAAGTTCTGGGGTCCTAAACTTTCGTGTAACTCATTCCTCATTTTGCTGGGGACCCTCTGTCACCCTCTTCTAGAACCCTGCTGGTCCCTGGACCACACCTTGGGAAACAGTGTGTCTGTATTTTGTGCATGTGTGTCTGGAAGAGAACAATAGAGTGACACTGCTGAGGGAGAAAGAAAGAATATACAAGAAAATGGATTTTGTGATAGAGCAAATCACCCACACAGCGGCTCCATCTCCCTATTTAGCCTGCCTGTCATTTGTCTGTCATCTCTCCTTTCCTTTGGTCTACTATTAGTGAATGTTTCTTCAAATGGACTGTTTACTACACACCACTTTAATTCAAACCCAGTCAGAGACATCGAAATTGATAAAAATTGCCGTTGGTTATTTATTGTTAGTGCCACGTTGGCGTTTCGACAGCCATCGAAACAAATGGAGTTTAATTCAACAATAGTCCACCTCCAATCAGGCGATCAAAAGTGTCACTTGATGTTTTACAGTCCAGATAAGACCCCGCCATTGTCCTGCGTCAAATCTTCAAAAACTCTATTCTCTCTCTCTCTCTGTCTCTCTTTCTCTCTCGCTCAGGCGTATACTCTGAAAGACTACAAGCAGCTGAAACAGGACGTGCATCTGCGAGGTCTGGGTCCCGACTACACAGCCCTTGAGAAGACAGTGAGTACCAATCCGCTCACTCGCTTTTTAGCGTGTAGGACAAAGTACGATCAGGCCTCTCGGTGTGTGCACAGTGCGAAAAGCAAGAAACCAACAGTAATTATTGGAACTTTTCAAGGCTGTTGGTGAATGCACTGGGGGCGTATTCAATATTAGATATTCAGAATCTTTAAAGGAACAGTTTACCCCAAATACTTTCCAGGTAGTTTCTGTGTGATTTGGTGAGGTTTCTAATCTGTCTTCCCTCACCTTAATACAATGCATTCTTTTGTGAAGCCAAAACCCTCAAACATTTACATGTAAAAAAAACTCAGCAGCAACAGCTCTTTCCAAAATCAGTGGCATGCACACCTAGCATAATCCACAAACCTTAGGCGTGAAGAGTTTCATTGGGAACTATTTCCTGCCAAAGAACACTGTCAAACTTTATTTATCCGCTTGAAATTTGTGTTCCTTTGGACTGGGGTTTCTGCCACCAATTCATGTTTCATGTTTCTCCAGTGTTTTCCTTTTTTTTTTGGTTCAAATTTGTGATCATTTGAGCTCCACAAATGGGTGCCCATCCAGCCCCACTATATTGGGGTGAAGGGAGACTGTGACGTTCGCCAGACTGGAAACCTTGCCAGATCACACACAGAAACTATGTGGATGGGTAGATTGACTGTATTTTGGGTGAACTGTTTCTTTACATTTGACCATTTTCTTGCCAAAAAATTACAAAATCAGTGGAGAGTGGGGAGTGCTTTCCCCAGAATTGTATTGCTCTCAGTGTGGATTTAGACCATGAGACTGTAGAACTCTCCACTGAAACACTGGATAATAATAGTCGTGATAAGAATCAGTCTAGTGCTATTGAATGTATAGAGGCTGCTTTCTAATGTACACCTGCTTTCTATGTTGAAATAAAAAAAAAAAAAGAATCAGTCATTATGATCAGCACCATCATATCATCATCATCATCGTCCTTGTGTGGAATCTGATTAAAATGCCTTCATTGAATAATTGCAGTTGAGGTACCTCCTGTAGACAACAAGTGTATGACTGATGAATTCTCCTGTAAGTATGTTATCAAACAAACATTATATCAGACATGGGCAACAGAAACTGTCAAATATATATGAAGATTAACCGTAGGCCAGTCTTCAACAATGTATCAGTCAAATTATGTATTGGTTTAACTCTAGGGAAAACAAGTAGACTTGAAATTCACAAAAGGGTAAATTGGTAAAGCAGATGCACACACACACACACACACACACACACACACACACACACACACACACACACACACACACACAGTGCCGCAGTGTCAGAAAAAGGTATTACTAGGCTCCTAAAGCTCCATCTTATGCTCTTTCATTTTGCCACGTTTTCCTATGCCACTAAGAAATGTGTGGCGTCATTTTCCTCTTAGAAATGTTGTTTCTCTTGCCGAACAGTAAATGAGCTCGAAAGAGGGAGCGAAAACAAACTGTAGTATTTGTGAGAGAGCACAAAGTGCATTCGCTCTCTCATTCCTCCGGGGCTATAGAAGCTAACAAGCAGGCAGATGTACGTCTGCCCTTGTGGCTCTCTGTCAGCTGCCCGCTGTCTTTTATTTGTTCATCTCTTGTTGAATTATAAGGCTTTTCGCCAACAGTAGGCAGAAATCCAAGTATAGACTAGAGTATGTAGCCTTTAAACCATCAGTATTTTTCTCCAAAAATAAAAAAAAACCCACCTCATGCAAGCACAACAAAAATGCTGACCTACATACCAGGATGTTATATCATCTTTTTGTGATTTGCAGACGGGCAGTATCAGTTATTAAAAGTTATTCATGCAGCGAAAATGTGATTATTAGTTGTTTTGACAACAATGGTTATGTGCCTTTCAGCCGCTTTCCTGCGTTGTAATCATGATGTCCACTATAGCGTCATTGTGTGTCCGCTGACCCTCTTCTCATTGGCCGAGCTCCTCATTTATAGGCTCCTGTCGCTCTCCACAGATAAAACTAGATTTACAAAGCAAATGAAAGCATCCCTAAGAAGTTAAGTGCTCTTTGCGCTTTGATGTATCTTTTGTTAATCCCCAGTTGTAAAAAGTGAGCATGTTTGGCCAATTTGCACTAGATTGAGCCCTGTGCGTCTCCAGGGCCGAGCCTATTAGTGAATGATATGTGTAAATGTTGATAGGCCCACTGAATGGTTTGTTGTATTTGGTTTTGCTGGGCTGCGTGGAGAGGCTGTGGCGAGGCGATATACAAAGAGAAGGGCCTTAAGGGAGAAATGGCTCAGTTAATTAAACCCTCTTTTGTAATCTGTCCCCCCCTCTCTCTCTCTCTCTCTCTCTATCTCTTGCTCTCTCACTCCCTCTCTCGCTCTCTCCTTCACCATCATCATGCTGAGAAAATGAGACGGCAGAAGCTGTATTCAAATGCCGTCCGCGAGCAGAACAAAAACATAAGTAGGATTCCCTTTCTACCAGCCAAGGACCCGGAAGGCAGTGACAAGACAGTTCCCAGGACGAAGGTGCGTGTGTCTCTCTCCGTTTTCATGTGTGTCTGTGTGCCTGTGTGTGAACGCTGGCACATGCTTGACTGAGAAGGAGCAAAAATTGTGACCATGCAAAATAACAGAGTAAGCACGTATGAGAGTAGGGGGAACATCTCTAGCTGTGCTTCCATCCAGCTGACAAGTGAATTGTACACAGAGTTATGAAATGTCACAAAAAATACGATCATGGTGTAGTACCTTCCATCACCACCAAGCTGAATTAACAGAGTTCTTTAACATCAAAAAATAAATAACTTGTCCAAAATAAAAATGAATCTTTAGTGTCAGTTGTAAATCATACTTTCATCTGTGTTAGAAACAAGCTGACCCGTAACAAACATTCTGTCATCATTTGGGACCAAAATCACTAAGTGAGGCCACATAATGAAATTGTCATTACTGCTTATGGTCAGAATATTGTATAGCTATGATTGGAGTGTTTTAGGTGCACAGATATTGTCTTATCAGTGAGGCTGAGCCATTAGTTGGTCCAAACATGGGAAGCCAACAACTTTTTTTTCATGCATTTCCATAGCTATTCATCACATAATTTCTTTATCAACCAGAAAAAAAATCTTTTCCAAGTGAGCATAAAACATGATTTCTGCAACAGAGAGGCCATTTCTTATCTAATTTTGCCATTTCCATTCAGCTTTTCTAATTCATTACATCATAATTTGCATAAAAATACTTGGAGACGCTCTCTCAATGTCAGTCTTGCTCTCTCCTGGTGTCATACATATGCACCCTCTCTCTCTCTCTCTCTCCTCTCTCTCTCTCTCAGGCTTTGGAATATGCCAAGACTATAGCAAAGCCCCCGGCACATCCACAACCAAAGCCAAAACCAAGACAAACACACCAATCTGAAGGCATCAGTGCTCTTCTCCTGAAGGGCTTGGATCTGTCCCAACTTGTCTTGCTGGAGCACCTGAGAAAACGCCACGAAGCAGAGAAACAGGCCGTGGCCAGCCTCAGCAAGGTGCAGGCTCTCTGAGGCAAAGCGCGGCACACTTAAACCGTCAGGCAGTCGAATCCCAGGGAGTCCAGGAAGTCCATATTTGCATTGTAGGATACAAGATACTCCACACGTAGGACCTTATTACATCATTAAAGGTGCTAGTTGTAGCATTTTAGCATCAACAAATCATTGCTACATGAATTATGAAGCATTAACACAATTACTGTAAGCAAATGAGACCATCAACAAGACGACTGGCAGCCTCTGTCGGCCTCTGCGCTGCACTGTATTTTGTAAGCCACTGGGTCAGATTTGGCGCTGCTGTGTTGCTTTACGGCACAAAACCGGAAGAGGGCGCTGTTCCTTCAGCACTAATGGAGCACTCAGAGTTTCTGGTGATGGCATTTGTATGTGTGAAAGATACAAATATCTCAAATACGATATATATTTATTTTTTTATACTAGCACTAACAGTACCACTGGAATGGGATAGAGGCCACAGTCATCTTTAAAATGGTTTCATTTGTTCGAGGTAATTCAAGGAATCATAATAAATTTGACAGCTTTCAAAACAATGCAAAGTATAAGCATTCACTGTTAATACTTTCCCCTTTATTGATGTCATCTTCTGTAAGTGTGTTTAATAATGCAGTCTATATGTAATGATGATATTATCTGTGTCACTTGTAGAGAAATTAGTTTTGTTAATGTTTTTCCCAAGAAAAGCAAGTGGTGTTGATTGCCTCTTGTATGGTATCTAGTGTCTCCACTATCTCTAAACCTGATCATATTCGGCCATGTTGATAGTTCATATTGCACTTGATTCATGTTGAAGCACACGACCAGTCTTCGGTCAATGAACCTGCTGCACACACATCAGGTTTAGCTGTCGGACAGTGGTTCATCAATTTGCTGTTGGAATGGATCAGACCTACATCAGAATGTCTTCCCCCGGCATGTTTAACGTGATGATTGTAGTTCTTACCCATTTACATGAGGGAAATAGAGCCTCCAATGTTGACCTGTCCAGTCCTTCCCTGTCACAGGAACAGCACTTCACTGAGACTGTTCTTCTCCAAAATGAATGAAGTGTACCTGACCTGGCGAACAACACGATGTGAAGCACGATCCAAAGCTGAAAAAAGGTTTTGAAGAATGCACAACACCAGACATTTGTTTGAGATTCATTATCGATGCTCTGTTCCAACCCTCTTGCTCGCCAACTGGTGGCACTACTTTGTTTCTGTATCACTACGCAACAGCTTCATGTGTCAGTTGTGTAAACAAACATGCAGCACCAAGGGGAGCGGTTGTGAAGTGATGCAGAGACCAAGTAGTTCCACCAGCTGAATGAAACCCAAACGAAGTTTGTTGTGCATCCTTCAAAACATCAACAACTCAAAATCATTTTGTTCGGTGGGCCAGATCCACTCCATGCCTTTTGGAGAATATCAGTCCTGGTAAAGCGCTCATTCTCACAACAGGGAAGGAACTGACTGTTCCAACTTGGAAGAGCAGCTAAACTCATATGGAGCTGCACATACCAGATAATCACACTGTAAATAATCATATCATAAATCACTTAGCATCCAACATATTTGCAGTTATAGAATAGAATACTAACTCCTAAATGATTTTCTGTGATTGACTAAACATTTGGGTACTGAAACAGGTGCATAGAGACATGATGTCATTTGGAGCAACGTGCATCAAGTGTTTCTAATCTGCTAAGAAAGAATGGCGACATCTGAGCACTTTGCGCTGTGGGATGAATCGCGCAGGCAAACCTCGGCCACTGGATCCAACTTGTTTTAAGCGCTTCTCTTTTTCTGAACGATCAATGTCGTGGTATGCAGCCACTGTAGCTCCATCCTCCAAATCAAGGATACCTGCTGTTTTGCACACGGTGCCTTATCCTGATCATGGGAAAATAAATAGACACTTATAGCAATGCAGGATTGGCTGCGTTAAATTACCACCTCTATATTTGCTTAAATGATGTATAGATCATTTATTTAAGCTGTGTTGCAAGGACTTTGTGCTATCAAGGAAGAGACAAGCACTGCGGATTAACTAGCATTAATAGAGCTAATTGGTTTTAATATGGCGACAATGACATGGAATCACCAACAGCACCAAGCCTGTTTCTTTTCCATTAAACAATCCACATACAATCATCCCTCTAGGCTCGGCCAAGGTTTTGTCGCTGTATTCTCATGTAGGAGACAGATAATTTACGCATTGTCATCTTAGCCGCATTTTCAATTTGGCCATTCATCCCGTTACACTGTTAACCCAGAATAATGCGCACACTCTTTGTTGTGGGACTGATTGTTACCTTCCTCCATTTCTGTAGTGTACAGCTTTAAAAAAAAAAAAAAAATGGTTGAATGAAGATGACACTTTGAAGCTCACCTGATTCGGTCCTACTTTATAGCCATGGTCTAAAGTGGTAACTCCTCCCTGACACAAAACGCTCTTAAGCAGCTAATTTTACTAATAGAACCTTCAGATCATTATCAAAGCACTATTTACCTCTGTGCAATATTTTAATTAGATTATAGTCTCTATTTAACCCATCATGGGCTCTTTGAAGCTCTGTGTTTTTAGTGTTAAGTCCTCAGATGCGTGGAGGGAAATAAATGATAGACCCCTTTTTGATTTAATGAGAAACGCTGTCTATCCAGACCGAGTCTCTTTACATCTTTTTTTTTTTTTTTTGGGAGGGGGTACCACCTACTCGTTTTTTGCCATTGAAATCCAGTTAATTGAAGGAGTCTTTCACCGCTATACATGAAGGAGGCCAAATTAGCATCCCTTTCTGCCCATTGGAAAGCTACGGCAGACGTGGAGGCTTTGATGTGAGAAGCACGCTTTCAGTAGGCGGCAGGCTTCCTGAAAATGAGCTGATGGCCCTGCTATTAGGCCCAAATGCAGATGCGTCCATGTGTTGCAAAACGCTTAATCTTTTAATTGATCACCTTCTGCATGGCCTATTCTCCGCATTTTTTCCCCCCCTGCTCCCTGTTAATCAGAATCACATTTTGAAAATGACATGAATTGCTTTTCAAAGGGCAGGGAAGCACGGCGAATCCTGTACGGGAGAGAAAAGAGGCTTGCACATTAATGTACAAATGCACCCTCAGAGATGCAGCTCCTTGTGCGCCGTAAAATGATTTAATAAAACTAACGCTCGCTTGTTACAGATTGAGATGTGAGTGTGGGTGTAGAGCTTACATATGTTTTAAAAGGACCTTGTGTCCACATTAACCGTCAGATAATCAGCTGTTTGTTCTCCTGACTGCAGCCACGGCGCGTTTCTTAATCTACAACTACATTTCAAATCTACAGGCTTACATCAACTTTAGTCTGTGGACCAGAGGGACAAATTTAACTCACGAGGGCCACTGGGGCTCATATGTCAATCCATATGATAATTATTTAATGTGATATATCATGCCAAAACAGTAGGAAAGCAAATAATGCTTTTGTATCAATTAATTATTGACCAAAAAAATCATAATTTAACACATATTTACATACTGACATTGTACTGCTGTGTTCAAACACCCTTAAAGTGAGTGAGTGATGTTTTCATATAGCATTGTAAAGCTTTACATGAAATAACTGGAACTGAATGCCTGATACAGGCGTGTGAACAGACAATGACCAAAGCATTTTCAGATAAACCGAGCCATAAAATTTAATAACTCAACACAACCAATTTATGAAATCATTTAGAACAAATCCTTGAGAAAATGAAGTGACGGCAAAAAAAATGCAACAAAGCACACAATACAATGCCAAAACATGCCTAAAATACTGGATTTTTCCCCCAGTCCTTTTTCTCCAGTTTAGTAATTTCCAGTAAATGCTCATAGTTGCTTCTAGACTACAGCTTAAGTATTATAATTCAAAATTAAATATATTTACTGTGCTATACCACTGTAAAGTGAATTGTCTTAAACTGGCTCCATGCTGTACAATAAACCCTTTGCTGCATTTGTGACAAGATTTTACCTCTAAATTCTTATGCATTTGAGAAAAATCATTTGTTGTGGGTCGATTAGTGGCCAGCAGTGCAAACAGTAACTCTAAATAAACACCAAGAACAACATTTTATCTTGTCTTCGTAGGAACTATGTAATCAGAGTCAGAGTTATGATTATAAGGTCTGCTGTGAGACCCAGATGTTTTCCGTTTGAGACAGTAAGTCAAGGCAGTTTACTGGCAAAACCCTCATTTACTGCAGGCATCCTAAAGAGGAGATGTTCCACAGAACTGTGTAGGGGACATTTTGTTTTCAGCCATATTATTCTAAAATACACATAAGACCTTTAAAGGACTTATACTCCTGTTTTGGCTCTGTCATGATTCATTTTCTGATACTGACAAACCTTTACATTTTGCTTGCATGATCAAAGATACCTGCTTCAAGAGTCTTGGGCTTTCATATTCAGCTATTACAAAAAAAAAAAAAAAAAAAAGACTGGTTGAAATTAACATTGATTTCCCCGGTTGCTTAGTGTACAAAACTCAGAAAATTGACTTTTTGAACCCTGCCCCTTATTGTAAACTATCTATTATCTCTTTGTCTGCTGGAAAAGAATAAACAAAACATTCTACTTTTTGGTATTCCGTTTAATTCTTAACCAACCAAACATTTTAACAGTAATGTCCTTTAAAGGGACTTGAAGTTCAAAGTGGCAGTGAACACACACAGCAATGACTGGATGGTTTAAACAGCTGAAACAATGAGCAATGCATAGCCGGTTCAAAATAATAATCATAGTCGCTTTATTTACATGCACTCAGTAGGACTTCAGTGAGCCTTGGCATGAAATT